>JAOAOB010000036.1:0-132252 GCA_027563665.1 Antrozous pallidus | reverse complement strand
AGAAGACACCAAGAACACAAACAGAGATGTTTCAGTTAACAATGTTTTTAGCTCTGACCTTTCAGAGCAATTGAGGTTGTTTATCAGCCTCCCTGGCTCCTATGCACATCTTTTTACTAGTTACATGGGGATTGACCCTTCAGAGCAATTAAGGTTGATTACCAGCTTTCTGGACTTCCTGTCCACATCTTTCTATTAGTGAGACAGGATTGGTTTCCCACACTTGGATGTTATCTCTAAGAAAAAATGTGGCAGTTTTAAAATGCAAAAGACCTGCTTCCCTCCTCTCCCTGTAAACAGTTTTCCAAAGTCTTTGGTAACTTAAAACTTTGGAGTTTGATGAATTAAATAATAATTTTCTTAAATATTTAGGTATTTAAAAACAATACATACTGAAATATTAATCTGAGTTTGTTTCATATGAAAAATCTAGAGGACAGGATTGAACCTATTAATTAAATATTTCATATTTTATTTGAAATACTAGAGGCACGGTGCATGAAATTTGTGCATGGGGAGCCGAGACCGGTTTGGCTCAGTGGATAGAGCGTCGGACTTCGGACTGAGGGGTCCCGGGTTCGATTCCAGCAAGGGCATGTACCTTGGCTGCGGGCGCGACCCCGGTAGGGGGCATGCAAGAGGCGGCTGATCGATGTCTCTCTCATCAATGTTTCTGACTTTCTATCCCTCTCCCTTCCGCTCTGTAAAAAATCAATAAAATATATTTTTTAAAAAAAGAAATTTGTGCATGGGGAGGTAGGGGATGTCCTTTAGCTCAGCCTGCATCCTCTCAAATCTGGGACCCCTTAAGGGATGTCCAACTGTCTGTTTAGGCCCTATCCCCTTGGGATTGGGCCTAAACAGGCAGTCAGACATCCTTCTCACAATCCAGGACTACTGGCTCTAAACTGTGCACCTGCCTGCCTCTCCGATTGCCCCTAAGCACTTCTGCCTGCCAGCCTGATCACCCACAAACCACTACCCTACCAGCCTAATTGATGTCTAATTGCTCCCCTGTCAGCCTGTTTCCCCCCCAACTTCCCTCTTCTGCTGGCCTGGCCACCCCTAACTGCCCTCCCTTGCAGGCCTGGTCCCTCCCAACAGCCATCCCCTGCTGACGATCTTGTGGTGGCCATCTTGTATCCACCTGGCAGCAGGATTTTTGACCACAATGGGGCAGCCCTCTTGTGTGTTGGAGTGATGGTCAATCTGCAAATTACTCTTTTATTAGATAGGATAGAGGCATGGTGCATTTGTAGGGGCCAGCTGGTTTGCCCTGAAGAGTGTCCCAGATCAAGGTGGGGGTTCCTTTGGGGCAAGGAGCGGCTTGGGATAGGGGCCTGTGGAAGTGTTCAGGCTGGCCATGCCACCCAGCGTCCCAAGTAGAGGCCCTGGGATCTGGGATTAATTTATGTCTACAATTGAAACTTTGTAGCCTGGATAGGAGCCAAGCCTTCTGCTCACTAAGTGGCGGCAGCCCTTTCTGTTTGAAACTTTGTAGCCTAGAGTGGAGGACTAGGCCCGTGATGGCAGGCGGAACTATTGGCTTCCTCCATTGCGAGGGAAACCCAAGTCTCTGTTCTCTCCAGCTCCCTGGCCCCTGCTATTTCTGTGTCTTTTATAATGGAAACTTTGTAGCATTGAGTGGAGGCCTAGGCCCGCAACGGCAGCAAAAAGCTTGAGTCCCTCTGTTTATGGGGAAACCAAAGTCTTCCTCCTGTTCTTACAGGCAGTAGCCATCTTGGTTGGGGTTTCTTTACATAATCTGCTCCTGATTGGCTGGTGGGCGTGTCTGTGGGCGTGGCTTGTAGGTGTAGCAAAGGTATGGTCAAATTTGAATATTACTGTTTTATTAGATAGAATAGCCTTAAAATGTAAAGATATTATTCATCTGAGAAATGCTAAATATTTAACCTGCCACCTAAAATTTAACGCTTCTAAGAGTTTAAAGTTCAAATTAAATTGGGATAAATTATATGGTTGTGATAACAAAATTCATAAAGTATAGACATTTATTTTTGAGAAAACAATTCTTTTTATTTTTTTCTGGAGAAATTATTAGTTCAAAATATATTTTAGTCCTTATATGTACTATGTATAGTAAAATTTCAATCTAAGTTATAATATTTTATTGGCCTAATTAAAAAAGAAGAATTAATTCCATGGTCTGAAGCAAATCCTATCTGATAAAAGAGTAACATGCAAATTGACCATACCTCTGCTACACTACCAGTAAATCAGGAGCAGAGGGCATAGTCAGCTGGCAGGGGCCGTGGCCAGCAGGTGTGTCAAGTGGGCATGGCCAGCAGGCAATGGCCAGCAGATAGGAGGCGAGGCCAGCAGGAGTGTGGCCACAGTGCTGTGAAAGCAACCACCACGCTATAAGCTCTACCCACAGGGTTCTTAAGGGCCGGCCCTCCTTACAGTTACTGTGACTTAGTCACATGCAAATGAGCGCCCAGGGGACCTTGGGTAATGAGGCCAGATGTCAGGCGGGGCTGTGACCCAAGCACTAGTTTGGGTCCACACCCACAGCCCAGCGCCCTGCGGATACCCTGGTGGCCGAAGCTGCATGAGGCCCAGGGGTCCCAGCCTGCCTCCCAGCCCAGAGCCCATGATGAGGCTAGCTGCTAGCGGCTGGCCATTCTGCTGCTGTCCAAAAGAGCCTGCCCCTGTCCGCCTGAAAGCCGCCCAGGAGGGCCCCCCCCTGTCCAGGCTGAGGCTGCCCAGGAGGGCCCGCCCCAGGCATGTGGAAGCTGCATTCAAGCAGCCCAAGAGGGCCCACCCTGGTTCCCACAAAAGCTGTGCTCAAGCCACTCAGGAGGGCCAGCCCTGGGACATGTGGAAGCTGCACTCAAGCTGCCCAGGAGGGCCCACCCCTGGCCGCGTGGATGCTGTGCTCACTTGCTAGCCCACCACAGCCGGCAGGGTTGAGGGACACCACCACCCCCTTCGCACCCTGCACTCCCTGTGCACAAATTTCGTGCAGCGTGCCCCTGATATTTAATAGAAAAACCAGTTTAAATTTAATTAATATCTTTTAGAATATTTACAAAAAGTATATAATATAATCTTTGGATTATGCATATTTGATAGTCTTTCTAACTTAAATTTCAAGACTTTAACAGAGAGAAAGCTTTGGGACATTTCAAGGGCCTTGGAATGATCCAAGGATTTATTCTCTTTTCTTTAAAGAAATATTTTTGAACTAAATTAGGCCTATCTAATATACTTGAAATCATGTGGGAAGCTTTATCAAATAAAAATTAATAACTCTATTCTATTTATATACATATATTTTAATTGTTATAAAAGTTTCAACCTCTAAAGGAAGGGCAAGACAAAAGTACTGAATACTTCTTAAGCAAAACTGGATTATTCAGCAGCAGAATTTTAAAAACAAAAGCCTCAGGAAGCCTGCTCTTTAAATAGGCTGGGGGATGTGACAGCATTTGTACCTTATAGGTCAAATGTATAAGTTTGCTTACTTTAGTTTTTCAACAGAGATGGCTGCTTTAATTACTTAGTTAGCTTTTTACAATATAATCAAGGTCTCATATAATGTTATATGATGAGCCAATATGTTTATAACTAATTGGCTTTAACAAAGGAAAAGTAAAAATTTGCATACATATCCAAATGAGCCTTAGCAAAAAAGAATGCTGTTTAAAAGTAAATTTTAAGCTTAATAAAAAGGAGAAATTTTAAAATCTTCTCCACTACTATTTACAAAGTAAACTAAAATTTATTATTCAAGCATTAAATCTCACCATTAATAAGACACCATAAGTAAGAACAAAGTTACTTTTACTTGATATGTATGCATTACAGTATTGGCCAGCATCTGAAAAGCAACCAAGTTTCTTGCTCTGTTTAAAAGAAACAAAAAAGGTTTCTAAAAAGAAATTCCCTAAAAGTGGCCTCAAAATTACTCTGGGAGAAAAAAACAGAAGGAGGTTCCCTTTGAATATCTAGAAAACTATAATCAAGAGTCAATGTATTGGACCTCAAAAAGAAAAATAAATAATTTGCTTTTTGCCTCCCTAACAAAGCTTATGTCAATACACTCAGAGACTGATAGCAGAAATTCAATTAGTGTCATTTATTCTCCTCACCCAAGGACAAAGGAAGTTAGAAAATAAGGCTCATTTCAGTCTGATTTAAATTGGCAAATTGAAATAAGTGAATATTTAGGGGAATTTAGCTGTACTAAGGAGTAACTATTTCTTACTGATAGTTCATCTCATAGTAAAGCTGTTTATCATGCAATGAATTTAGACCAAGTCATCCAGAGCAGTCATACTTCTGTGCTAAGAATTGAATTAAAAGCTATCAAGGCTGCATTGCAGAAATTTCAAAAGCCAAATTACTGTACAGCAAGCAAAAACAAACAAACAAACAAACAAACAAAAAAACCCTTGCAGGTTAAAACAAAGGAGGGGGGATAGTTGAGTAATCTCCTGTAAGTAAACTACATCCAGCCTTAATTACTTCAAATATTTTCACTTTAAAATTTTTCACTTGTAATGCTGATGGCAAAATACCCATGTAATTACACTGATGTCAGAATAAGCCAAGAAAAATGGTTTGGTTAAATGGAAAGATCCTAAGTCTAGTTTATGGAAAGGTCTCTTTATTAACCTGTGGTTGAGGGTATGCTTGTATATTTCCAGAAAATTCCTCCAAACCTGTGTGAAAACTGCAACAAAGGGTCTGAGACAGGAAATGATCAGCCACTCTAACCACAGATACCAATGGCGCCAAGCAACACACTGATGGTACTGAGGAGTAACCGTCCAGAGATGGGGATGGTAAAGAAGTTTTGCCATGCTAGAAGTCATCAGCTGTGCATCAGTGCAGCTTGCCCTGGACAAAGCCAAAGAAGGTCGGACCTGTATTGCCATTGCCCACCATTTGTCCACCATACAGAACTGGAATATCATTGCTGTCATGTCACAGGGGACAGTGATTGGGAAGGAGACACATAGAACTGATGTCCCAGAACTGCAAATTGGTTCCTTAGATGCCTGACAGCATTTTAAAAGGACATGATAGAACTCAATCCTTTTCACTGAATCTAAAAGTCTTACAAGGACCTGAGCTCTGCAAATGGCACACACCCTTCTAAACTTATTAAGAAACAAAAGGGGGTATATGCTGGAGGCTAGACCAACAAGTTGTTAACATATAAATGTGAGATATTCATCAGAAGACTGATGGACTTTGATATTCATCAAGGGCTGAGAAGCTGCATAATATTACCTGCTGCTGGATGAATGGGTGAAGGCAGTCCCCTAAACTCATAATTCTTTATTGTTTACCAAACCTTACCATTGATGTCTGCTTGCTTTGCTAAAGGGCAAATGCATATTCTATATAATAAAGAGGTAACATGCAAATTGACACTCTCATACTTGCATAAGATAGCTAGCAGGGGAGGGCAGATGTGGGCAATCAGGCCAGCAGGGGAGGGAAGTTAGGGGGCACCAGGCCAGCATTGGAGGGAAGTTAGGGGGACCAGGCCTATAGGGGAGAGAAATTGGGGGAAACCAGGCCACCAGGGGTGCAGTTAGGCATTGAACAGACTGTCTGGGTAATAGTTAGGGGGTGATCAGACTGGCAGGCAGGTGAGCAGTTCGGAGCCAGCAGTTTCAGATTGTGAGAGGGATGTCCGACTGTCTTGTGGGATTGGGCCTGAATCAGGAGTTGGACATCCCCCAAGGGGCCCCAGATTAGCGAGGATGCAGGCTGGTTTAAGGACACTCCCCCAGTGCAAGAATTTCATGCACCAAGACTCTAGTTCTAGTAAATAAATAGCTATGGGTCCATAGATTCAGGGAGCCACTCCACTAGAGAGTAGGTCTCCGCCTAGATCCCCATGCCTTCTAAATTTATATTTCTTGTCTATTGTATCCATGTATATGCAGCCCCTTCTCCAGATCCTCAGTGCAAAAGATTGCGACATGGGAGGATGCTTAATATATGGGCAAAGGGGCAGTTTGGTGGAAACTGATAGGATGCTAGCTTTCCTTTCCATTTAAAGCTTCCTTGGAAAGTTTGTTTTCAGGCTTAACACCAGGCTGTAATCCCTTCCACGGGACCTAAAGCATAAAGTGCAATCATTCCTTAATTGCCATTGCTTCTCTTCCTTCTCAGGGTGCAATGGTGCAATTCTATGGTGCAATGTCTTGAATTCAGTGATGCCAGATATGAAGCAACCAATAATCATGAGTCAAAGATTGTCTGATTGTTTCTTTTAGAGGATGACATTTAGCTGTTGACTTCTTTTAGATATTGGCTTTGGGCTCTGATGAGATTCAGGAAGCCAGCCCTTGCCAATACTGTCCTGTGAGTGCACCTAGGAATGCGGAAGGCAGATGGACATTGAGCATTAGCAGTGCTGATGTTAAGCACAGATTGTATGTGTTGAGATAGTGGTGGCTCAGAGCAATCACCTGACCTGATAGCCTCCAAGTAAATGTTTACTGGAACTTACTGATCTTTATTGACCTTAGAGATGGTCTCTCTGCTGCCTGTTTGCTGTGCTTTACTGAGGGCAAGATGTGTATCTAAAACTGAATAAAAGCAGATAGACCCAGTTTTGGTGCATCTCTTTAAGAAAGAGGCTCCACCTGGTTTACACCCTTTCATGATTCATATTTTTGTCTAGTGTTTCATTTGTGCATCAGCACATCTTCATATCCCGAACCTCGCCGTGCAGATTGCGGCAATGAGATGTTTCCTAAGATCAAACATGGGCTACTTGAACTGTAAACAAAAAACAACTTTCAAACAATTCCATTCACCAGAGCCAGGGTATCCCAATTGTTTTGTTTTGCTTAAAAAAATGAAAATGTAAATATAAATAAACATTATTTCATTGAAGAACTTTTACAGAAACAAAAAGAAAACTCTCACAAATTCAATCTTCAAGGAAATAGCTTGATGTCTAATTATCATTAAAAGAAGACAATTTTGGGGGTACTTTTTAAAAGTACTTGACAAGCAAATTAATATTTGACAGAAAATAATAGCACAGAAAACATTTTACTTGAGGAAGCAGGCAAAAGAAGGCAGGGCTAAGTTTAGACACAAAGGAAGAATAGTATAGGTGGCAATCATGCTGTAGGAAAGCTAGTTTCTGTTAATGTGACCCAGGTAAATTGTGGCAGGTAGACATAGTTTTAATTAGCTTGCTCTATCCTAGTAGAACAGATTTTTTTAAAAAACAAGTATTTCCCAGAAGCAAAAATTGCTTGAAGAAATCATGTTTACTGGGCAAATATACAATATCAAGAGGCCTGACTCATTTCTGACATCATAGGGAAGAAAGTTAGAGAACAGAATTTTTCCATGTAGAATTTTTTCTTTGTGACATTAATGAAACAACCCATTCAAAAACAATGTACTGAACCTGCATCAGTGGTAGTGATTGTTTTTAAGGGCTGGGAGGTTTGAAGGTGGGAGTTGCTGGAAGACTAAAAACAAGAAAGGGTTTGAGGGAAGTACAAAATATAACCCAGTAAGGGTTAAGTTATAAAACTGTAATTATAGAATCGTAGTCTTGAGTAAAATTATACAAACCAACGTAAATGCAAATTCCAAGGAAATATAAATTCACTGGGGTCTATGATATTTCATTAAAAAAAAAAATCCTAAAACATGGCTGAAATTCATACACTGAGGAGAAGAGGAAAGGGTACGCCAGGTTCAGGGAAAGGTGAGGAAAGGCACAGAAGCATTACCATGGCATGTGAGAGGAGGTATCAAACACCCCAACTGGAGGAAGCTGGTGTTCTGGGTGGGAGTAAAGACTGGACAGGGAGGTAGGGGGAAATCATGGAGTATCTCCTGGGAGGCAGAGCCTTCTTCCATTAAAGTGAAGTTAAAGTACTGAAGCAAGTCAACTCATTTCAAATCCATTTTATCCTCACTGTTGTGTATGAGATAGAATTTCCCTCAAAATATTACCATAGAGAAGGTTATATAACAATTTATAATTTAAGATCATGACATAATTAAATGCCTTTCAGCACCAATAATTTTGCACAAACATTTATTTCTAAGTAAATAAAATCTCACTAAATAAGTATATCTTGTGTTGCTCCAAAGAAAAATTCATATACTTCTAAAACTTAAGAGAGAATTAATAATAAAACAGTTCCATCCCATGATTCTGTGTAAGCTGGACTAGATGAAGTTGCTTGGTATGAATACTAAACAATACCTTGGTTTACACATGGGTTTGATTTTTTTTTTTTTTTGCTGTTAATATTAATGCACATTGATTTAATGGAATATGTATAATGTAGCACTTCACTTTAAAAGCAAGTAGACATGGGTAAAGAAAACCAACATGAAGGCAAAAATTACCTTTTCAATTAACTTCATCGATTGGTATAAATGATTGCTCCTGGAATCATGGGCAGCTTGACCCCAATGGGCAGAACAAATAGTTCAGCCTCTGATGACTGGAAAGTGGGTTTGTGCTCACCCTGTTGGGAACAAAGGAGAGTTCTTTCTTTCCTTCTAGGCTTTAGTTCCTTACTTCAGGCCTATCTATCCCTACTGTAACCAAAGGAAACAAAGGGTCTTATAGTCAGGGTTGAAGGGGCCTGGCCTGAAGACCTCCCGGTCTGTCACCAGCCAGTTGCTGTTCCCCACCGCACTGCACCAGGGCACCCCAAGCACCACAGTTACACCCCTAGGACCTGTCTGGCTCTCCTGCCTGACCCCATGGAAGACGGGACCTGCTGCCACTCACATCTCCATATCGCTGGCTCTCTGCCTGTCCTTGGCAAGCCTTCTGGTGGCCTTCTTGGTGTAGGTGAAGCCTGCAGCCTAGGAGTGGGTGCTGAGGTAACTTTCCATTGAAGGCCTGGGCCCCTGGTCTCCTACTCCCTTCCCCGGACCTCACCTGGAATGGCCAAGACCCCTTGTCCACGAGGAGCCACTAATTCGAAGTTCAGGTTGGAATGTGGGGACCCCTCAGAGGCTGGCTCCTCTCACTTGAGAATTGAGCTTCCAGAATTGGGCAAATCAGTCCATGGGGCCTTGTCAAAAAATAATTTCTTTATGAAATCAACACAAAACCAACAGCCAAACCAAATCACGACATATAATGTTTTTCTGGCCTCTAAGGAGCTATGGTTGCAGAAAAAGAAAACTCCAGGCCTAGTCAGTTTGGCTCAGTGGATAGAGTGTTGGCCTGTGGACTGAAGGGTCCCAGGTTTGATTCTGGCCATGGGCACATGCCTGTGTTGCAGGCTCGAATCCCAGTAGGGGGTGTGCAGGAGGCAGCTGATCAATGATTTTCTCTCATCATGGATGTTTCTATCTCTCTCTATCCCTCTCCCTTCCGCTCCAGGAGACATTGTAGAAAACCATTCTAGAGCCAGAGGACTGGCTTTCCACCTGTCCCCTCGTAGATACTATGACAACCCCCTGACTAACAAGCCACTAAAGATATGAGATTGGTACTTGATACTGTGCATATTAGATTTAACAACTAGAGGTTAGCTGAGAGAATCAACACCCATAAAAGAAGCAGAATCCGGAATGTGGGGACTGAAATTTATGGAATATCAAAACTTAGAGAAGGAAAGAAAGAACCAGGAGAATAAAGGTAAAGATGGAAAGAAAGATATAAACAAAAAAGTAATTCTGAGACATTATAGAAAGAGAACTTAGTGCAATGGTTGATCACATAAAGAAAGAAAGAGAGTGTGGGTTTAGAGAGAGCTTCCAGAAGGGGTTAATGTGTCAATTGCCAGACATTGCTAAGAGCAAAGAAAATAAAATTCAGAAGAACTAAGCTCATTTCATAATTAGCACATTATTGATAACCCCTGCAGTCCGGAAGAGCAGGGGTGAAAGTAAGTTTCAGAGTGGTTAAGTAACAAGTGAGTGGTGAGGAAAGGGACTTATTATCAGAAGAGGTTTTGATTCTGACATCCAAAAACAACATCAAGAGTACATGTTTCAGGAAAATTATACTAAAGTTAAACTAGTAAAAGCCAGCAGACGCATCTTCTTACACAAACCACTGTCAGAAACACGAATTCAGGGAAAGCAATGCTCCAAGTGTCCTTCCCTCCCCACAGCAAATACTGGTGCATGATAGCCTCTTCTCATGTGGGTAAACTTCTGAATGATCTTTTCTAGGAAGTGAAATGAAATTAGTATGAGTACCATCATGATATTTACTACATCCAAAGATGGGAAAAATCTTAAATTGTCTTATACATTAAAATGTACATATCCAGAAGGAGATTTTTGTAAGTATCTCAAAAATAAATTTAGCCATTAAAAACAAAAGCTATTCCTGACAATTGTCACTATCCTATATAATAAAAGCCCAGCAACCTTAACAGCTTAATGACCAGAATGACCACTAGACCAATTGCTATAAGGTGCATTGACCACATGTCAGTTTCTCTTCCCCTCCCCCATCCCGCCCCTTCCCACAGGCTCTGATCAGAGCATGGTCAATAGGGAACCACAGGGAACTGGGTGGGTGGTGGGGGGATGGGCCTGGGGACCAGCGAGCTGGCTAGGCTTAGGGAACCTACCTGTGCATGGCTTTGTGCTTTGGGTCTCTAGTATATTTATAATATATCCAATTAGATAGAATGTCTACCTGTTAGGGAATCTCCTCATCTCTTAGGTGAAATGTCTAACATCAATAAATTCTTCAATAATTTTACAGTTGTTTAAGGAATGAGGTGAACCTCTTCTAAGATGACTTTAAGAACAAACAAAACTTGAATTTGTAAAGCCTGAAAATCATTAACAAATATCTGAATACCAAATATATCAGCCCTTATAAAAGAAACTAACATTTCAAGTCAAATACTACTATACTTCTATCACCATACCTATCCTAACTGTTTCTTTTGGAATAAAAAGTTTAAATAAAAACTTGGCCTTTTCAATGAAAAGTATAGAAAGCATATATTAACAAAAATAAATAGTAAATCAAATATTGATTCCACTAGCAATGTTTATACTTACTCAGGACAGAGAAACAGTAAACTAAAATTATTTTTTCATTGCAATGATGAAAGAGCTTTTCATGTTATAAACAGTGTATGTTGATGGTTAATTTATGAATTTGAATAACTTAAGTATACATTTACAAGTTATTTTAAAATTTGAAAACAAATTTATCCTCAGGTGTATAAATCTAAGTACCATTCTCCAGTATAAACGGACTTAAAATGGCAATCTGTCCACAAGGTATTTTAAATGTTCCAAGGTAACCTACTGAATTAATGCATGAAATTGCTCAAAGCTGTCTTTGGCAACCAAGGCTACTACACCTAAAAGACACTGTTCAGCAATACCCATGAAATATTAATAACTCAAGATACACACAGCAGGAGGCAAACACTTTCAAGTAACCAAAATTTTCCCTCTTCTTATTCCATTTAAATCCGCAGTTTACTTTAAATTTTACTATAATATAAATTTATGTTTCAACATATTAGTTGCCATGATTTTAATGGAATGGATATAGTATTAAGAGTATAGGGGGTGAATAAATAACAAGCACTTCTTTTCAGGTATGCTAGAAGAGTTATTAAAATATGACAAATTGAGAAAACTGGTTTGGCTCAGTTGATAGAGCATCAGCCTGCGGACTGAAAGGTCCCAGGTTCGATTCCAGTCAAGGGTATATACCTTGGTTGTGAGACTATCTCCAGTAGGGGGTGTGCAGGAGGCAGCTGATAGATGTCTCTCTCTCATTGATATTTCTAACTTTCTATCTCTCTCCCTTCCTCTCTGTAAATAAATTCAAATACATATATTTTAAAAAATAAATATGAGAAATTATTGGCAATCATAGGGCTTCACACAACATTGTTATGTGTCCTATACTTTTAAAGCATCTGAAAACAAGTGTGCATTACCAGAAGCCAAGCTATTCACACATGCCAATGAAATTAATGTTTGTACAGAATGTAATACTGACAATGGGGAAAATATCTCACAAGTAAACTTTTGGGATAAGATAAAATTCTATCTAATATTTTCCAGAATATACTCATTCTTCTGTACCTGCTTATCTAAATAATTTTACTGTGCATATACTACAAAAGTTGTCATAAAGAGCAATTTAGAGAAAAGAGCCAAGCAAGATATAAAGGTTAGCAGGCAGAATGGTGGGACATATAAAACCTGAGTAAAAGAACATAGCTTGGAAAGAAGGGAAAAAACTGGTAAAATAGATTGTTACATGGAATAAAAATGTTAATGGATATTCATCACCCTTGTTTGTGGACATCTAAGATAAATTCTCATATTTTCAGTTAACAAAACCTTTCAAATGTATACCACAATATAAAACAAATTTAAAATCTAGTTTTATTATGTCCACTTTAAAAATGAGGCAAAGTAAATTGAAAAAGTATGAAACCATATTTTTCAAAGGGGAATTCTATGTAGTATGCCCACCTAAATTAGTTACTGAACTTGCAAACTTAATGTATTACAAAGCCTTTTAACTTATCACTGTGGAACTTACAACACAGTCTACAGTAAGTATGCAGTATATACTAAGATACTAATAAAAAAAGTTATAATAAAAGATCTTACTATTTCCTTACTTTTTAATATAGAAACTGGCTTTAAGCACCTAATCTTTACAAAAAAAAATTTAATTACTTCAACTATTCCTGCCAACATTTTGATAACTTTAATGAAATAATAAATATGCTTACATGCAACCCAGAAAAACCTGGAAAATATTTAAATGCAATCTTACTGACACTTTTGACTGTCATCCTAGTGAATATTTTCTACTCACTTCCTTCAACTGTATTATCAACTCTAAACATGTTAAATTTTTTGAAAGGTTATGCTTAAAAGCCTCAAGAAGGAACATCATGGAAGTGTTCAAATTTGTAAAATTCTTCCTTGCTAATGTGCTATTAGAATTGGCCACTGTAATTGCAGAGAAAGGAGAGAAAATGCTGACATCACAGACACATTTTAGCTCAAGAAGGCAAAAGTGAATCACATTTAATCCTAGAGGGAAAGCAAGATGTAGATCACAAACAATGAAAATTTACTTTCTAGAAATTGGATGTCTAATTTCCTTAAAAACAATTTCTAGACATGATGCCTAATGGCATGCATTATAGGTAGAGTAAGTCACTTATTCAATATAAAGCATTGGAACTACCTGCTAGCAGAGGTCCTGGAAAGTAACACAGAACAGCCACCCTTTGTAGCCAGCATCTGTACCACCAGAAATCTCCACTTTACTAGTTCATTGTGGCAGTTTTAAGGCCAGTTACACATGAATTTTCAAAGGCTAAAGAGCACAGAATATATGATTTTTATAATGAGAATAGTTGTTATTTAATTTCTTTGAAAGAGAAACCTTCACCCTGACTAGACGGCTCAGTGGATTGGAGTGTCTTCACAGGCACCAAGGGGTCCAGGATTCGGTGACCAGTCAGGGCACATACCCAGGTGCCAGGTTTGATGCCCAGTCTCAGACACTGGATGGGAGGCAACCAATAGATATTTCTCTCATAGCCATGTTCTCTCCCTTTCTCTCTCCTTCTCCCTTCCTTTCCCTCTAACATCAACTAAAAAGAAAGAGAAATCTTCAAAGTTAGAAAAACTGAAATGAAAACTCATAATTAAAATTACTTTAAAGTAATTCATATATAGTAACAATGTCCATAAGTTTTAGAAGGAAAGGAACAACACATAATGGTTAAAAAAAAAAGTACCCATTTTGTTCTAGGAAGCAATAAAATATATGTAAGGTATTATCTATTATAAAGAAATGATTTCCCACATTATTAAAGTAAACATTAAAGCATTTGATACCATACTAGTAGTATACAGAAATAGGTACTTTAAACTTTCAATGGAGAGTACCAAAGCTCAAAAGAAAATGTCAAGTGGGTGGTTAACTAGAACTTTTTAAAAATGTAACAGAGACATTTCCTTTTTATCCAAAAATGAAAACAAAATTTAACAAATGTAATATCCTCTGATACTTAAAAGGGAAATGAAAGATACTAAGGCTCATAAATTAAGCACAGGCTAAAAAAGATCCTCATAAGGTTTGAAACCTTTCATTTGTGTTTTAAGAGGAAATACTAAACTTGCTGGAACAAAAAAAAATTATATTTCAACAGTCCCTGTTTTGGTTAGAGAGAAACTCATTATGTCAATACCCTTGACTCTCCCTTAAAAGGAAATAACTTATCTGGGATTGGAGCAGGAGCGGTAATTCTTCTACAGGCCTTGCAGATGAGGGGCTCATCATGTCATGGCCCTCATTCCTCCTTAAGATAAGATGGCATAGGGATGTTGCAGATCAGTAAGGTTATCACAGCTGCTGGATTTTTATGGCCACCCTGCACAGGTTTTTGTTCTCACAATATCTGGAAATGGCCTGGGAGGAGAAATGAGATAGAGCACAGGGACACTCAAAATAAAAGAGTTGTAGCCTTCACAGAGAAAGTCACACATTCGTACTTCTTTATATGGATTATAGTTACTGCTTCATTGGAGAGCTGTGGTCTACACTGCTTGTCCTTGTGATCCTATTTTATATTCATCCATGAAGTCTAGTAGTTTAGGGACTCTGACTAGATTGACAGAGCAAAGGGGAACTTAGAATTTTTTAAAGTTGGTTTTTTTTTTCAATGAAGTCAAAGGTGTGACAATCTCCAAACAATAATATCATGTGTTATCTGTACAATTGGTCCTTAAATAAAATAAATACAAAATTCGTGCACTGGAGGGGGGTGTCCCTCAGCCCAGCCTGCACCCTCTCCAATCTGGGATTCCTAGGGGGAATGTCTGACCTTAAACCAGCAGCCAGATATCCCTCATGCAATCCAGGACCGCTGGCTCCTATCCGCTCACGTGAGTGCCAGCCTGATCACCCCTAACTGCCCCCCTGCCAGCATGATCACCCCCAATTGCTGCCCCTGCCAGCCCGCTTGCCACCAATTGCCCCCCTACATGCCTCCTCATCCCCAACTTCCCCAATGCTGGCCTGATAGCCACCAACTGACCCCAACCCCCACCAGCCTGATCGCCCCTACCTGCCTCTGCCTCAGCCCCACCACTGTGGCTTTCTTTGCCCAGAAGGTCTCCCAGTCTAATTAGCATATTACTCTTTTATTAGTATAGATACATTTGGGGAAAAATCATCGTTTACTCAGCTATTTACATTCTATCCAATCTTCATTAGTTATAATTTACTTTAAGCAAATTTTAATGAGGCAGGCATGTTCTTTTTTTTACTGAAAGGTAGAAAAGGTCTAGTGATTGAAGCACCATAAAGGTACTATTTCACTTGTACATTAAGGTAGAAGCACATCTTATTCTAAAGGATCATTAAAGTACCACAAAAACTGCCCCTTTCAGTTGTAATTTTGTTGTATACTCCCCAGAATTCATAAGCCATAAATATTACTTTATTGCACATACTTTCTACACCCAGTGTTTGAATTACATATTCTACAATCTAAGTACCACTCTCTGAAGTTAGTTTTGTGTAAGAAACTAAAGGTACTGAACTGTGATCTATACAGAAAAGACATGAATTTGCAAACTGAGTTAGGAGTGATAAGTAGAATATGGTTGTAAATATGATTAGTGATACAATGGTAAGAAATTATTCATGTATAGCTATAAAATAGAATACAGTTTTAAAAAAGCATCAAAGTTTAAAATGGATTTAAGTTATTTGGAATCATGGTCACAGAAAAGATAATTTTTATAATATGGTATTCTTATACACATCATAAAAAATACCGCTAATATGATGTGAAAGAGTTAATGTCTTATTCAATGTGCTAGTTAAAACAGCTTTTCATTTTCCTAATACTACATAATATGATTTATCCACAGATATTGGTTTCGTGTCTGCCAGCAAACCCCACTTTGTGAATTCACAGGCTTACCTCTAGGTCCAGTGCTCTTTCTTTTGGAAGAGGAGCAAGTGCAATAGGCAGGCCATGGTCACTTACTAAAGACTGAAGGTCAAAATAGTATTGGGCACAGACACTGGCAGAAACATAAAGACGAAACCGCAGTAGACATATGTATTGCCTTTCCAACTCATTTCTGGGGAAAAAGGAAAACACAGAACCACTACAGGGCAATTTTAGTCAACTTAGTTCTCTTCAAATTTGTCATTCTAAGCTACTAGGTTGGCTCTGAGTTTAGTTGTAAAACAAATAAAGGCTACCCAGCTGGGCTAATACACTCATGTTCAAACAGGCAAACAAGGTTCACCAATTTGTGGTCCCCTTTACATCCCAGGACTTTGAGTTGGGGACAAGGGGAAGGAGGTTCTATTTCTTGTGCACAACTGCTGCCGGGTAGGGGCTCAATTATCAGAGTCCCATTAGTGTAGCTATAGGTTTATTCTCCTTGCTCACTCACAGGGCCCCACTCTAGTGTTCAGATGGAAGGATTGATGTATGCTGTTTCTTAGCCCTGAAGAACTTGCAGACATTTCCATCAGGCTGATAACAGGACAGGGATCAGTAAAGTAGAGATGTGCCAACAAAAGGATTGGGCACATCACCACAAATGGACCATTCGGAGCTACCACTATTATCTCTGAGGGGAAAGCTCTTGGAAAATTATCAGACACCAAAAAAGAAATTGAGGAAGAGACAAATAAATGGAAGCATGTACAATACTCATGGCCAGGAAGTATTAACAACTTTAAAATGTCCATACTACCTCAAATAATCTATTTCAACCAAATTCCTATCAAGAAGCCAATGCCATCTTTTACACAAGTATAACAAATAATCCAAAGTTTTATACAGACCCACAAAAGACCCTGAATAGTCACAGCAGTTGAGAGAAAAACAAAACAGGTTGGAAGTATCACACTACCTGCTATCAAACTCCACTACAAGGCTATAGTAATCAAAATAGTATGGTACTGGCATAAAAACATAGATCAATGGAACAAAATAAAAAGCCTAGAAATAACCCCACACCTGTATGGTTAATTACTATTTGACAAAAGAGGAGACTTCATTCAACAGCATAACGACAGTCTATTAAATAAATGATGTTGGGTAAATTAGACAGATACATTTAAAAAATGAAGCTAGACCACTTTTTACACCATATACAAGAATAGACTCAAAATGGATTATTCACTTAAATGTAAGAGTCAAAATCATAAAACTCCTAGAAGGAAACATAGGCATTAAAATCTGGAATAATTCTCTTAGTGTTTTGCTGATAGATTACTCTGTGCAAGTGAAATAAAAGAAAAAATAAAGAAATGGGACTACATCAAACTAATAGTTTTAGTATAACAAAAGCAAACAACAACAAAATAAAAAGACAATCCGCTGATGGCAAAATGTATTTGATAATGATATATTTAAAAAGGGGTTTAATATTCAAAATATATAAAACATATTTAACTCAATACCATATAAAAATATATACAGCCCAACACCAAAAATACAATCTAATTAAAAAATGGACAGACAACACTTCTCCAAGGAGAGCATACAGATGGCTGATAGACATGAAAAGATGCTTAATATCACAGATTATTAGTGAGATGCAAATTAAAACCACACACCTGTCAGAATGGCTATCATCAATAAATCAACAAACAGCAAGTGTTGACAAAGATGTGGAGAAAAGGGAACCCCCGTGTCCATTTGGTGGCAATGTATACTGGTGCAGATGCTGTGGATAACAGTATAGATGTTCCTCAAAAATTAAAAATGGAACTGCCTTATGACTCAGTGATTCTACCCTGGGTATATATCCAAAGAAAACCAAGACACTAATTTGAAAGAATATGTGCACCCTATGTTCACTGCAGTATTATTTACAATCCTCAAGCTGTAGAAGCAACTCAAGTGGATAAGAAAGCCGTGGAATATCATTACTCATCCATAAAAAAGAATGAAATCCTGCCATTTGCAAGAGAACAGATTGACCTAGAGGATATTATGCTAGTGAAATAAGTCAGTCAGAGAAATACAAATAGTATATGATTTCACTAAAAAGCAATATAAATGAACAAACAAAATAGAAGCAGACTCATAGGTAAAGGGAACCTTTAGATAGTTGTCAGAGGAGAAGAGGTTTGGGGACTGGGTGAAGATGGTGAAGAAATTAAGAAGTGTAGATTGGCAATTATAATGCAGTTATGGGATATAAATTATGCCATAGGAGAGTCAATAATAATGCAATAACTATGCATGGTGTTAGGTCAGTACTAAAAATATTGTGGAAAACACTTTGCAAAGCACATTATTTTTTAACCATTATGCTGTACACCTGAGACTAATAAAAAATAACTATAGCCCAGTGCACAGATTCGTGTTCTTTCAAAATCCAGGACCCCTCAGGGGATGTCAGAGAGCCAGTTTTGACCCGATCCCCACAGGCCAGGCCGAGGGACCCCATCAGGGCTCAAATCTGTGCACTGGGCCTCCAGTATGCATATGCATTTGGCCAATCTTTTCCCTCCCTTCCCACAACCTCCTTCTCTCTGAAATTCATCAGTCTGTTCCATGTATCCTTGCTTTTTGCTTTCGCTCCTGTGTTAAGCATCTGCCCCCTGGTGGTCAGTGCATGTCATAACTACTGGCTGGTCAGCCAGTTCCTTAGGATTTTATATATAGACTAGAGGACCGGTGCCCGAAATTCATGCATGGGGGCAGGGAATGTCCCTTAGCCCAGCCTGCAACCTCTCCAATATGGGACCCCTCAGGGGATGATCCTACCAGGTAGGATTGGGCCTAAACGGGCAATCAGACATCCTTCTCCCAAGACTGCTGGCTCCAAACTCCTCACCTGCCTGCCTCCCTGATTGCCCCTAACCACTTCTGCCTGCCAGCCTGTTCACCCGCTAACCACTACCCTGCCAGTCTAATTGATGTCTAACTACTTCCCTGCCAGCCTGTTTGCCCCCAACTTCCCTCCTTTGATGGCCTGGTCAACCCTAACGGCCCTCTGCAGGCTTAATCATCCCCAACTGCCCTCCCTTGCAGGCCTGGTCCTTTCCAACTATCCTCCCCTGATGGCCTGATTGCCCCCAACTGCCCTCCTTTGCAGGCCTGGTCCTTTTCAACTACCCTCCCCTGATGGCCTGATAGCCCACAACTGCCCACCCTTGCAGGGCCAGGAACCTCCCAATGGCCCTCCCCTGCTGACCATCTTGTGGTGGCCATCTTGTGTCCACATGGGGGAAGGATCTTTGACCACATGGGGGCAGCCTTCTTGTGTGTTGGAGTGATGGTCAATCTGCAAATTACTCTTTTATTCGATAGGATAGAGGCCTGGTGCATGGGTGGGGGTCAGCTGGTTTGCCCTGAAGAGTGTCCCAGATAAGAGTGGGTTTTCCCTTGGGGTGAGGGGCGGCCAGGGCGAGGGGCCTGTGTAGGATTGCTGGCCAGCCACGCCCACCAGCGACCCAAGTGGAGGCCCTGGTATTTGGTATTAATCTATGTCTACAATTGAAACTTTGTAGGCTGGAGCGGAGCCAAGCCTTCTGCTTGCTCCTGGGTGGCGGCCATTTCTGTTTGAAACATTGCAGTCTAGAGTGGAAGCCTAGGCCCGCATGGGCAGGCAGAAAGCTTGGTTTACTTTGTTCCCAGGGAAACCCAAGCCTTTCTCCTGCTCTCAGTGGCAGCAGCCATCTTGGTTGCAATTTATTTGCATAATCTGCTCCTGATTGGCTGGTGGGCTTGGATGTGGATGTGGCTTGTGGTTGTAGTGAAGGTAAGGTCAAATTTGCATATTACTCTTTTATGAGATAGGACTAGAGGCCCAGTGCAACAAATTCATGCAGGGGGGGAGAGGAAGATTGTCCCTCAGCCCAGCCTGCACCCTCTCCAATCAGGGACCTCTTGAGTGATTTCTGACTGCCCGTTTAGGCCTGATCCCAGTAGGATCAGGCCAAACAGGCAGTTGGACTTCCCCCTCATAATCCAGGACTGCTGGCTCCCAACTGCTCATCTGCCTGCCAGCCTGATTACCCCTCACCACTACCCTGGCAGCCTGATTGATGCCTAATTGCTCCCCTGCCAGTCTGTTTGCTCCCAACTGTCCTCCTCTGCAGGCTTGGGTCCCCCCCGCCCAACTGCTCTTCCCTGCAGGCCCAGTCACCCCCAACTTCCCTCCTCTACCAGCCTGGTCATCTCTAGTTGCCCTCCCCTGCAGGTTTGATCACCGCTAACTACCCTCCCTTGCAGGCCTTGTCCCTCCCAATTGCCCTCCCCTGCTGGCCATCTTGTGTCCATACAGAGGCAGGATCCTTGACTACATGGGGGCAGCCATCTTGTGTGTTAGAGTGATGACAGTTTGTATATTACTCTTTTATTAGACAGGACAGAGACCTGGTGCATGGGTGAGGGCCAGCTGGTTTGCCCTGAAGGGTGTCCCAGATCAGGGTGGGGATTCCCTTGGGGTGTGGGGCAGCCTGCAATAGGGGCCTGTGAGGGTTTGTAGGCTGGCCATGCCCCCTGGAGACTCAAGCAGAGGCCCTGGTATCTGGAATTTATTTATCTTCTACAATTGAAACTTTGTAGAGAGGAGTGGAGCCAAGCCTTCTGCTGGCTCCGTGGCAGCAGCCATTTCTGGATTTATTTACCTTCTATAATTGAAACTTTGTAGCCTTAAGTGGAAGCCTGGGACAGTCAGGGCAGGTGGAAATCTTGGCTTCCTCCATCTCTGGGTGCAACTCAAGCCTAATGCTCTCTCCAGCTCTGTGGGTGCCGTCATTATGTTCTATAATTGCAACTTTGTAGTATTGAGTGGAGGCCTGAGACTGCAGGGCAGGTGGAAAGCTTGGCTTCCTCCATTGCCAGGGAAACCCAAGCCTCCCTCCTGCTCTCTGTGGCTGGCAGCCATCTTGGTTGGGTTTATATGCATATTCACTCCTGATTGGCTGGTGGATGTGGCTTGTGGGTATAGCAGAAGCATGGCCAATTTGCATAAATACGTTATTTTTTTTCTTAGATAGGATATTGAATGTAAAGTCTTATTGAAAATAAATAAATTTTTTAAAAGAGGAAAATAGCCGAGACCGGTTTGGCTCAGTGGATAGAGCGTTGGACTGCGGACTGAAGGGTCCCGGGCTCGATTCCGGCAAGGGCATGTACTGTGGGCTGTGGGCACATCCCAAGTAGGGGGCGTGCAAGAGGCAGCTGATCGATGTCTCTCTCTCATTGATGTTTCTGACTTTCTATCCCTCTCCCTTCTGCTCTGTAAAAAATCAATAAAATATATTTTTTTAAAAAAGAGGAAAATAAAAGACCTGAAGTGGTAGATAGCATTAAGGAAGCCATTAAGGTATTTACATTACTGTTGCTTTTGGATGTGAGCTTCTACAAAGTTTGCTACCAGAGAAATATACCAAATGATCACACAGATTATTACAATAATACCACATGAAGACATACTAATTAATGAGGAGGAGTATGAAATGTTATAGCAAATGTGGATAGAAAAATGTGTGTAATTTTATGCCTGGTTCAGTCCTCTGCACAATGTAACCTTTCAAAATATTTCTTATTTTGTAAAATTTATGAGGACAAATAAGGTATTTGAAAATGGTTAGAAACTTCATCCAAACATTGAAAACTCACAAGTCCTTTACTGTAATGCCCCTTAGCAATGAAGAGAAGTGAAAATTCCATAGAGGCAGATCATGCAGATACTTGTAGGCCAGAATAATCGCTCCCAAAACAATGCGTTTCCAATTAGATGGGCAAATGTCGATTTCAGCATAAATTAAAAGTCTTTCTATGTAAACCTGCAAAGCAGAACAATGATCTTTGATGCTAGTTCAGTTTAAGTGCTGTGATAAGAACTTTCAGGAATGAATGATTTCATCAGTTTTTAACATGCATTTTATACTTTGGTTCTAGAGAGACTGCTTGGCCATCCAAAGCCAGAGGCCAAGAAATAGTTGCAAATCAGACAGTTTTACTGCCTACTTTCCCAGGTGAACTTCCAGCCTGCTCACCAAAGAGTCTCTGGTTTGACTCTTGGCCCCAGTCAGGACTTATGCGAGAGGCAATCAATAGATGTCTCTCTCTCATACTGATGATTCTCTCTCTCTTTCTCCTCTCTTCCCCTCTCTTTTTTACTTTCTCTGAAAATCAATGGAAAACATATCCTCTGGTAATGATTAAAAAAAAAATTTAAGACAGCTCCCCCAGTGGCTGCTGTGTGGTGCAGCACGACAGGCAGTGCAAACAGGTGTGTCTGAGGCAGGCCACTACAAGTGTCAAGTATTCTTGGACTTAGTGCCTTTGTAAGAAACACACATTCACACCAAGGATAATCCTTTTATGCCCCCTAAGCCTTACATCTCCATCACGATTCTGTGAAATCCATCTCTGTCTTACGCAACCTGAAGCTTAGTCAGTTCTGTTGGTTCCAGGTAGTAGCAGACCTGCCAGTCTCTGTCTCCCTGGTTCTCCTCTAACCTGCCAGGGAGCTGGTGAGGTGTCATGATTTCTTCACATGTATTACAAGTCTATTCTACAAAGAACTGCGTGAAGGTAACAGCTAAGCAAAGATTATAGAGGCAAGCTGTGATTTGTTGTTATGTCAAAGAGTACTTTGAAGAAGTGTATGTTTACTGTCTGAGGTTATCAGATAATCTCAGATTGACAACTCATATTAGCCAAAGGTCTTAAAACCCAACAATATTTTAGAGAGCCAACAGTTATTGAACATTATGTGTTATTAGTGAAAGTTTGCACCAATCTCCCAAAGCTAAATGCTCTCAGATATCCTATGAATGAGCCTCGCTCCTTACAAGGTTCAACTGTCAACTTTCTGGGAATAATTAGAGACATATGCAACATTGGCAATCACTCAACTTCCTGCAATCTTTACTGTAGACTTGGTATGTGCCATTAATCATTCATTTATACTACATGCCCTCCTGAGTCACTGGAATTGAGATTTCTCTTCTCACTGAAACTCCTCTAGCAGTGAAATCAATCCCATTCCACTTCTGCAGAACACCTTCCATAATTAGCTCTTTCTGAACACTTCCTTGTGCCAGAGATTTTTCCCAATATGAACGTATTTATGTGGTACTCATCCCACCCCACACAACCTCTAGGACGACTCCTCACTGTCTGCTCACATTGAAAACCCTGATGCTGCTTCTCATCTCCCACTCTCCCCTTCACCCACTGTAGTCTGCCCCTGGCACTGTCACTCGACTGAAACTACTACTGCTAAGGTCATCTGTGCATTTGCACATACAAACCAGAGTTCTTCACCGCAGCTCCCCACGCGCCACACATTCCCTAATGTCATGGGGGCACTGCCATTTGCCTAAATGCTTGGCCAAAGACTTCCAATTGAGTGAACCTGCTGTAATCTGTTAGCAATTCTTGCCATCTCTGCCTGTCTCTGGTAGTCAGATCGCTTTCTAGTCTATTTGTCACTTTCCACCTGTGTCACCGTTATTGCCTCCTGATTTCTCGGTATCCACTAAGACTCCCAGCTACAGTCATTCTCCCCAAAGCAGCCAGGATAGCCTTTTTTCATCAAGATCACTTCCCCACCCTGCTCAACTCTGCCAAAGCCTTTCCACCAAACAAATGAAAATGTCACTTCTTCCCATGGCCTGCAAGCTGCAAGGCCTAATTAGATGGCACATGACCTCCTGGCCCTCATGTGCTACATCTTTCCCTCATCTTACACTCTGACCATACTGGCCATAACTCGCTCTTACTCAAATACCAACTATAAGTTCCCTTTTCAGAATCTGACCCTTGTTCCCTCTGCACATAAACCAGAGCTACTCATCTTCCTCAGTTCAGTCAGGTCAGTGTTCAGAGGTCATCTCTTTACAGAGGCTCTTTCTGATCACCTCTCTAAAGGAGCTGACCCAAGTATTCTTCCCTCAGACCAAGCAGGAGACTTTCTCCTTTAGGACTGCCCGAGGCAGGAGTGATACAATCCATATTCCTTCTCACTAGAATGGACCACTCATTCCAAATGATACACTCTTTCCACAGGAATCCTGGATGAATGACATTAGGGTCCTTACGCAGCTGTTGCTGAGTAGGCAACTAGCAAATGCCCTTTCAGGTCCTACTGGCACTATAATCTAGGCAACCTCATAGGCAGGCACAAGTGGAGAGCAAGGACAGATGAACACCCACCATCCAAGGAACAGTGAAGTTAGGGATCTAGTTCTCAGTGAGGACACACATTACAGCTGCCTGGGAATGCAGCCTGGGACTCAGCTTTGAAGTACACTGAACCTGTCACTGCCTGGGGCCCAGAAGGTTCTGTTATTGCCCCATCCTCCCCCATCAGCACACCTTGTAAGTGTGTCTGTGTGCATCACATGCACCTATGTCTCCCGAGGTCTGGAAGGAGAAATTGGAAATCTCGCCGTCCTGCTGCCTTTAATAGCAATTGTTTTGTGGTGAGAAAAGCAAGGACTTTTTAAATGATAGTGATCATTAAGCTCAAATGTGTGAACTTTACTTCCTTTGATAGGTTTCCCTTAATAAAGTTCTGAAAGAAGAACTATCTTACCAAAGTTGTTATTGCATATCCCGCTGTTACCTTAAAGGCAATAAAAAAAGGTCGAATAAATCTGTAAATTGATTCGGCATCGGGATTATGATGAAAGAATTCCTCAGGAACCTTTTCTTCCTGAAAGGAAGTATCATTGAAGAAAAATATTCAGTACTTTTGTAACAGCTATGTTGCACTTGAGCCCATGTGCTGCTTAAAATAATTTTCATTGAGTGACATATATTTTAGCCTTTTATGTAAAATAATGGGACCCTAAAATACAATAGCGATTGAATATTGAAACTCATTAAAGATACAAGCACAATCTCAGATAACTTATATATTCCTTTCCACCTTCCCCCTACAACATTCTGTCTAAATGTGAATTATTTTTAATTTCCAAGGACTTGTTGGTCATCATGTCATAGTTCTCTGCAATCAACTTTGAGAATGTAAACATCGGGATCTAAAAGGCTGTGCTGTGCGTACAGTGGTCACCAGCCACATATTGTTACAGAACATATCTGAAGACATTTGAAAATTTTTGTCATTCTAATTAATTCAATATTTAAATAACTGTTTAATTTTCTTCTAGAGATCTTGACATATCTATTAGGTTTATGTACAAATATTCATATTGTTTGATGTTATTCAAAATTTTCTTTTAAAAATATACATTTTTGTTTTTTGGGTATTTTGACCCACTTTAGTTCATTAATTAAACAAGGCTGAAACTCAGTTCTTACTGAGATATCCTATATAATAAAAGGATAATATGCAAATTGACTGAACGGTGAAACAACCAGTCGCTATGATGCACACTGACCACCAAGGGGCAGAACCTCAATGCAGAAGCTGCCCCCTGGTGGTCAGTTTCTCCCACAGGGGTGCACTGCTCAGCCAGAAGCCAGGCTGATGGCTGGCCAGCTCAGCAGCTGTGGCAGGAGCCTCTCCTGCCTGCAAGGCAGCACTGAGGATGTAAGCCATCAGTCAGACATTCCCCAAGGGCTCCTGGACTGCAAAAGGGTGCAGGTTGAGCTGAGGGACCTCTCACCCCCAGTATATGAGTGTTGTGTACTGGGCCTCTAGATTTTTACATAACACTAAAGGCCTGGTGCACAGATTAGTGCACAGGTGGGCTCCTTCAGTCTGGCTTGCAGGGATCAGGCTGAACCCGGCTCTTGAACATCCTTCAAAGGGTCCCAGATTGCAAGAGGCCAGTTCTCAGGTTACCCACCCTGGAATGGGGCTCCCTCCTGTAGTTCTGGGTTTGTCACCTGAGAACCATAGCTGCCAAGTCACAGCAGCTCAGCAGCTCCTGTGTTGAGCATCTGCCCCCTGATGGTTAGTGTGCATCATAGCTACTGGTTGGACAGTCGCTTATGCTTTTACATATATATAGATTCCTTTTGTAAAATAATTAGATACAACATGGGGTGGGGAAGAAAACTCAAAGGAAGGTAATGTTAACTCCAGGCTGATGATTAATTTCAAAGCAAATCAGCATGGAATAAACACAAGTGTCTGAGAGAAAAAGACAACCTCAATATGACTGGCACTTACAGTGACAGGATGGAGTCTTTCATCAAAAATGTCCTTGGATCTATTTGCAGTTCTAGAAAATAAGAACGTGATTTACAAAACTAATCCAGGAACTGTTGTATTACCAACACATCTGTTGAGAGTAGAGAGAATTGTGGCAGAAGATTAACCTTCAACAAAGAAAGTCCTTCTACAAATTCTTCTCTGAGATCCTGTAGGAATTTTCTGACCTCTTTTTTCTCAGCACATCAAATTCTGTGAAACCTTTTCTATAATGACCTGCCAAAGCTGCCTTGATAAGCATTGAACCTCCCTAATAGGCAATGCTAGTCAAACAAATCAATTGCCACTCCTCTAACCTCTCATTGGAAGACCCAGGAATATTTTATAAAGCAGTAGTGGAGTGGTGTGCAATCCTTCCTGTGAAAATGAGATCACTGTGTTTTTTTTCTCTTACTAGTTTTCTATATTATATTCTTATTATATACTTCTTCTTGATTCTTTACAATAGTTTGAGTTTAAAATTTGCCTTTGTATTTTAAAAGTGACCACTCTATTTATTTGAGAAAAAATGGATTGCCTGCCTCCCGTACATGCTGAACTGTGAATGGAATCAGAAACCTAGCTATGTGGCCTTACAGAATTGAATCTACAACCTAGGTATGTGCTGCCCTAAGCTGGAATCAAACCTGCCACTTTTTGGTGTACAAGACAATTCTCTAACCGAGTGAGGGAAACCAGTCTTCTCGGGTGTTTTAGGTTTAATTTTCCACACTAATATACTCTGCTCATTTACACAGTGGTTCTCCAAGAGTGTTTTGCAGGCATCTCTGGTTCCACTAGATCAGTGGTCGGCAAACTAATTAGTCAACAGAGCCAAATATCAATGGAACAATGATTGAAATTTCTTTTGAGAGCCATTTTTTAAAATTAAACTTCTTCTAACACCACTTCTTCAAAATACACTAACCCAGGCCATGGTGTTTTGTGGAAGAACCACACTCAAGGGGCCAAAGAACCGTGTGCGGCTTGTGAGCCGCAGTTTGCCGACCATGGCACTAGACCATTTTCAGGAGATCCATGAGGCCAAAACTCTTTGTACAGAAATATTAAGGCATTGTCTGCATTTACATTGACATTTGCCATGACTGTATAAAAGCAAGAGTCAGTAATACTGGTTTCTGAGCAAGACCCAAGGCAGGGACCCACCCAGTACTAGTATTATTCTACTCTTCACTGCCACTTGTTGACAAGAAATCTGCTTTACTTAAGCACATCTTTGATAAAGCAGTGACAATGAATAATGTTATTAAAAGTTGAATCTTCTTTTTATACTCTAGAAGAAGGGGAAGCATGCTTTAAGCACCCCTGCAAACTGAAATGTGGTTGTGTTCAGGAAAAGCACTTCGAATTAGTTGTGAGCTGAATGCCCTACCGTTTTTAGAGAATAATACTTTCATTTGATAATACAACTGCCATTCTCTCAAGCCTCAAAAGTGAGCCTGTCCCTTCCAGGAAAATAACTTACACATTTCTTGCCAATTGCACAGTTCCAGCTATCAAGCTAAAAATCAAGATTGCAGAACATTTGTACCTTTTTTGTGACCTAACAGCATTTCAATACCTACAGTTTTTTTCTGGGAGGACTGGTGGTTATGTGATGCCAACTAACAAAAGTGAGTTTTGATACTGTATAAAGAAATGTGAACCGATACTTTCCAAATGACCATTGCATAATGGTATTATAAAATTATTTACAATGTAAGAGATTCATTTAGCATAGAAGATATATGCATGGTACTAATTTAACAGAGACCTTAACACAAGTTCAAGGATAGGATTTAAAACTCCATTGTAACTAATTTAAGAAGACAGCTTCTGTGGACTTCCAGTACAATGTCAAAGAGTATCCAAAATTATCTGAAGCCTTTAAAAATACAAACTTTTCCAGCCATAAAGATACATGAGGCTGGGTCTTCATATTGTTTATTCAAAACAAATTATTGAGATGACTGAGGTAACCACAAAGGATTGAAGACAGGATGTACATGAGAATCAGCTATCTTCTGTTGAACCAGACATAAAGAGATTTGCAAAATGTAAACAAGTGACACAATTTCCATTTGACCAATTTATTGTGGAAAGTGATTCTCTTTTATAAAGAATTATGTTAATGCTATAGCTCGGTATCAGGGCTGTTTCTGTCCCCCAGGTAATATTCAGCCATGGTAGAGACATTTTTGTTGTTACCATGGGTCCTGGGAAGAGGGTGCTATTGGCATGTAGTGAGGACAGGCCAGAGATGTTGCTAAACATCCTAAAACGCACAAGGCAATCCCCCACAACAAAGAAGTATCCTGCTCAAAATTTCAACAGTGCTATAAAAGCTATGTTTTAACATACAAGGAATTATTTTTAAATTCTCAATTTTAATTTATAATCCAGTAAACATTAAAATAGCCCACAGCAACAAATCTTCTTTGGGATTCTCAATAACTTAAGCATTAAAAGTCCTAAGACAAAACAAAACAAAACAAAACAAAAAAAAAGGAAAGAGAAAGGTTCTCTGGTTTGCTTCAACAATGCAATAAAAGCACTATAACTTACTCCAATTATATCTATAGTTAAGACCTAACACTAACTTTATATCTTGTAAGTTTATTAGCTAGAATAATAATAGAACAGGTTTTAAAACTCACCTGTTCTTTATGTAGTTATATATTGCTAGTGCCAGGCTGCGGAGAAAAGAAAAAGGAACAATTGACTTTATGTCAGGTTTGAAGACATGTTTTAAAAGGATTGTGTTGGGGGAAGACCATCCCATCTGCCCATTAACCATGAGATCTCATTCAAAACAGTATCTCCTAAGCACTTTTTGCCTTGTTGTAGTTCTTTGTCGGTTAGTAAAATCAGGAAATTCAAAATGCTAAGGAATATGCTGTTAGAAGACTTGTTTTGGGTAATTATTATAACATATAAGTTATTACACTCTTGCCCTATCATTTGCCTTTCTACTTATATAACCTTTAATCCTGTACAAGTTAGATCTACTTGTACACATGCTTAAATTTAAGCCATATAGTGGTTTTTCCACCTGCCCACCTATTTTCCTTTATTCCCCTAAAGTTAAATAAAATGCCCTATAACAAACAGAGTCATTTAAGGTCACTTTTACATAATTGTTAAGAAAATTTAATGGCAAATATAAGAATATAATGGAGTAAACTATACACAGTGTAGTATTAAAAACATTTATTTCCAAAATAATGTAAATACAATTTTAATGAGCAGATGTGAGTGCTCAGATACTGTGTAAGTTACAATATCCCTATGTTATTCCCAGATGCTGTGTAACATGAAACAAAAGGTGCTGGAGATTAAGTTATATGCTTTTTCTCTTTGCCCCAAATGTCAAAAATGAAGCCCCAAATAATTGAGGAAAAGCAAATCTGAAATTTATAACTAGGTTATAGAATATTAGCAGTTGTGAAAAGGCCTGTAGCATTCTTAGCAGCAAAGATGGGCACTTCTATACTGCTTCAAACAGTTTCATCTTCAAAATGATTTTAAAATCATAATATAAGCTGAAAGGAACTAATGAACTTGTGATGATATTTAATTCAAAAACCCATTTTACAGACAAGGTAATCAAGGCTTAAAACTGACTTCCTCAAGGTCCCACCAAGAGTGAGAAGCAGTTCTCCTTCTCCTACCCTCTAACCAGGCAATGTGGTTCCCAAGCTTGGCTGTGCATTGGGATCATAAGAGGAGTTTTACAAACTGCCTTCTACCACCATGAGTTGATCTGATTCACCTGGCATTGAGTATGACCTGGGGTTCTGAAAGCTTCTCAGGTGATGGCAAAGTGCAGCAAAGTTTGAGAACACATGAATTAGGATTAAAATAAAAATCATCCCAGATGCTTTTCTCTATATAAAGATGCCTTCCATCCTTCCTCAGCTTATCAGAAGGCTTGTGAGAGTGAGAGAGTATTTTGGAGAAGGAGAAATGGAATGCATGTATTTAGAGACACATTTAGATAAAAGTTGCGTAAGTGATTATAATAAGGCTCACCCATCCTATTGAGAATCATGCACTACTACCCCATAATAAACATTTTTTTCATGACCATTCCTAAAAGCCAATGAGCACTATTAAAATTCTCACTAAACCTTTACTTTATCAATAGTAAATGTACTGATCATTTTCAAAACTCGATAAGAGCAAATGAGAACTTACTGTACTTCCAAAAACTAGACAATTTTGGAGGAAAAAAGCATATATTCAAAATGACTCTTGAATTATATACTGTAACATCAGAATCATCTAACTCTAAAGAAGCAATGGAACATAGCTAGAGTGGACTGGTTTTTTACTCTCAGATTCAGTGGTCAGACTGAAGAAAAAGCCTCAGTGATTGTGAGATAGGTGTCAAAACTCAGGACTTTAGAGAGAGATGGGCTCAACTTTGCTGAAACTCAATTTGATCTCAACTGTTGTTATGAGAGAAGAAACTTACATTATGATTGTGAACTGGCTGTTTTTAATTAACATAGAAGTTTCTGAGTATTTAATTAGCAAAAAAACTGGTACATAATAACCAAAATTAAGTTTATAAATAAATGATGTTTTAGGACTGAAAAATAAAATTAGAAATGAGGCGGAGAACCAAGATGGCGGCATAGGTAAAACACCTATCTTGCCGTCATACTCAGCAATTTTAATACTACAACTTAACGAAAGAACAAACACCTTCCAGAATCACCAAAAAGCTGGCCGAGTGAAAATTCCACAAATAAAAGTGAAAATAAGACACTGTGAGTTGGAGGAGCGGCGGCGGACAGCGTTGAAACATTCTCACAGAGAGAGGTTTGGAGCGTGCGCCAGTGGAGAGGGCGGGCGGCTGAAAACCGGCCAGTTTTCTCGAACGGGGAGACAAAGACGTCCCACTGGACTGATTCTCCAGCTCTGGGCGAAGTCCAGGGAACCAACACACTATCATATGGGGTGAAAACTGGACAGCGGGGGGCATGCCGAAGCTCGGATGCGGCCAGGTCTGCCGGCTTGTGGAGAAGGCAGCTTGTGCGAACAGCTCAGCTGCGTGACCACACAGAGAGCGCTCTGCGACTTGCCCTCTCATTCGGGAAACCATCAGACTGCTTTGTTTTACGACCCTGGGTGTGCACACTCATTTGGGGAGAGTCTGAATTCCGCGGCACCTGGTGGAGCTCCACAGCAGCTCTCTCTCAGAGGTGCTGGCGGCCATTGTCCCAGGAACAGAGTCCCTGGGGCTGCATAGGGCTGAGCTAACACTGTCTGCTTGGCCCGGAGACTCCACCCATCCAACCTGAGCACAGTTGAACTTCACAGACAATTGGCCTGGAGGTCAACCCCTCCAAGTGCTAACAATGATTAACCTGAGCTTAACTTCAGCAAGACTGTGCAACCCATATCCACCTCAGGTAACTGGGGAGGCTGAGCCACTGTCCCTAGTAGGAAGTCTACCACACAAAGCTAATTGACCAACTCAGGGAAGCAGCCACCATGCAGAGACATGGAAAGAAATCAGATGTGAAAGAAATGGAGGGAAAAAAACGACTGGACACGGAATTCAAAACCACGGTTATAGGGCTTTTCAAGAGGCTCCAACAAAAGGTCGAGGACTATAAGGAAATAAGCAAGACCGCAAAGGAAATGAATGAGTCCTACAAGGAAATGAACGAGACCCTCAAGGATACGAACGAGACCTGCCAGGAAATGATCAAGACCAACGTGGAAATGAATGAGTCCTACAAGGAAATGAAGGAGACCGTCAAGGATATAAAGGAGACTCTGAAGGATATGAAAAAGGACCAACCAGAAATTAAGCATACACTGACTGAAATAAAAAATATTATACAAAGACCTAAAAGTGCTCTGGAGCACCCCAAGAACCAAGTTCAAGATTTGAAATACAAAGAGGTAAAATCCACTCAGCTGAAAAAGCAAGAAACCAAAAGAATCCAAAAAATTGAAGAGAGTGTAAGGGGCCTCTGGGACAACCTCAAGCATACCAACATCCGAATTATAGGGGTGCCAGAAAAAGAGAGAGAGCAAGACAATGAAAACCTAATTGAAGAAATAGTGACCGAAAACTTCCCACACCTGGTGAAAGAAATAGACTTAGGAACTCAAGAAGCACACCGAACCCCAATATATAGGAACCCTAAGAGGACCACACCAAGGCACATCATGATTAAAATGCCAAGAGCAAAAGACAAAGAGAGAATATTAAAAGCAGCAAGAGAAAAACAGATGGTTACTTCTAAGGGAGCACCCATACGATTGTCAGCGGATTTCTCAACAGAAACGATGCAGGCCAGACAGGAGTGGCAAGAAATATTCAAAGTGATGAACAGCAAGAATCTACAACCAAGATTACTCTATCCAGCAAAGCTATCATGCAGAATTGAAGGTCAGATAAAGTGCTTCACAGATAAGAAAAAGTTAAAGGAGTTCATCACCACCAAACCAATATTATATGAAATGCTGAAAGATATTCTTTAAGAAGAGAAAGAAGAAAAAGATAAAAGTGTAAATTAGGAACAACAAATACACATCTATCAACAAATGAATCTAAAAATCAAGTGAATTAATAAGCTGATGAACAGGATAAACTGGTGAATGTAACAGAATCCCGGACATAGAGAGGGAATGGACTGACAATTCTTGGGGTCAAAGGGGGTGTGGGAAGTGCAGCAAGAGACTGGACAAAAATCATGCAACTATGGGAGAGGACAGTGGAGGGGGGTGAGGGCGGAGGGTGGGATGGGTACTAGGTGGAGGGGAACTATAGGGTGAAAAAAAAGGGAACAATGTAATTAATAAACTGAACAATAAAGATTAAAAAATGTTAAAAAAATAAAATTAGAGATGAGGATTTTAATATTTTCAGGTAGCATCTTCCAAACTGTGTTCTGGAGAGGCAACCCTAACATTCCAGGGAGACACTGAAAATGATCCTTGGACAACCCCAATGGGATTCAGGAAGCTCTTCATCCAAGCTTGGTTTTATTTTTCTATTAAATAAGCTTGAAGTTTTCAGATTAGAGTTTTTTTTTTAAGTCTCCAATTGTAAACTATAAACTCAGAGAATTTAATGAATAGTTTTCATCATCATGACACTTGTGTTTGCTTAAATGTAAACATGACTGTGACTGTGTTTCCAAAACTTCACCTCTCTCATAATTTTCTGCTTTGATTTTGTTATATATGGATCTATAATTGCATTTACAGTGATATAGTGATTTTGTTATATATGGAACGATATATGCATTTATATATCTATACACACACACACACACACACACACATATATATAGCTAAATTTAATACATTTATGAAATTAAAACCTCAGCTGAACAAATATAACCCACAAGGAAAATATCTTGAAAAGTTGTTCCTTAAGACTGGTTTGATGCATTTTTCCTGGAAGGAGAGTGCATTTCAATATAGAAATAGTGCAGGAATAAAGAGTACGATGGAGGAAATCTGACACAATCCAATGAACTGGAAATGCAGATACACTCTGGTGCCAGTAGGGGACAAGCTGTACCTTCTCTCTAGAGCAGCTTCCAGGGCAGTACACATGGTTTTAGGCACATTTCTCATGAAGAAATACTTTATTCCAAAAACATGCAATAAAATGCACCTCTCCTTTCATTGTGTTTAACAATGTCTCAGAAGGAGTAATGCCTCAACTAAAGATAAATACTTTTGGGGGGATTTTTTAATTGTTAAGTGGATTTCCCTTCTTCCATCCGCTCTAAGATTAAAATGGAAGTGGAAATCAATATATAATTGACTCCAGGTTTTTAAACTGAGCACGGAAAATGACATCAAATGAAAGTACATATGGGCAGGATAAAGGGTCTGTACCCTAATGGTACTCACCACTGCACAGCAATTTTCAGATTAGGCTGAGAAATCGAGTAGTCAACATATACAGTAGCACATGAGCTGTACTTTTTCCTAAGGTGACCAGGAGATACCTGAAGGGGAAGGGAAATAGAAGAAAATATCACAGTAAGTTAAACCTATAAAAGTGTGTTTTCCCTTGGTTAAAATGTCAAACAATTAAGCATTACAATTCTTTTCATACTCTATGAACTGCTTTAGTGCAAAACCACATGCAACTCTATGGTAAACCCATTACATGTTCTAACTTGCAACAATGAGAATTGAGGAAGGGATCATAAAATGCTGCCCTTAGCATACTACCTATACTCCAACTTGGCAAACACCTATGATAAGTTCCCATTATAATAATGTAAGACATTTAAAATAACATTTCAGTGTTTTTTCCTTAAAAACTAAAAATTGCTGAGATTTCTATTTATACTATTTATTTTCTACATTAAGACATATTGCCATCTATAATATTGAAGCAAGAGTATCTTATTGAAGTACACAAAAGCCAATAATGAATGTTAGTCAAGAGAGAGTGTGACAAAACACATGTATCTGAGGCAGAGGTGTGTGTGTGCAGGGGCTGGCCTGTAGCTCACAAGTTAAGGGACAAGAGGTCTCTCTGGGCCTCAGTTTCCTTACCTTGAGAATTAAAAAGTATTGTTTTAAAATTCTCTCACATCCAAAAACAGATCAAACAACTCTGAGAATTTAACTCTCTCTTCATTTCGAAATAAGACTATTATTACATTACTCAAAAGAGAACCTCAGATAGTATGGAAGTTTACATGATATTACGAATTCTGCTAGAGTTCTGGTGCACAAATTCATGCATAGGTGGGGGTCCCTTGACCTGGCCAGCGATTGGGGGGGATTGGGGTCGTCTTGCCCAGTCCTGGCCTGGGCTGATTAGGGCGGGCCAGCCAGAGGTAGGGACTATGGGAGGTTGGCTGAGGGAGTGCACTGACCACTAGGGGGCAGCTCTTGTATTGAGAGTCTGCCCTCTGGTGGTCAGTATGCATCACAGTGAGCAGCTGTTGGGTAATTTGGTCGCTTAAGCTTTTATATATATAGATTCCCTAAGCTACATGATACTTATCAGGACCCTGCCTCACTAAGCTACTCTCTCTGACTACAAGACCTTTTTCTTCCACCTTTTCTCAGCAAGGTCAATCCTGCTTCCCATCTACCTCTAGGGTACCTCTGCCAGCAGAGACACTACACAACTTCTGCCTTTCTTTACCTTTACACACCTGAGTTACTACTTGTCACACGTTATCAACTGCTTCCAGGGCAACCCTCTCATAAAAAGCGAGCTTCTCTAGAGAAGGCAGGACTTTCCCTCCTCTTCTACCTCCAACTGCTGAGTACAGAATCTGGGGTAAAATAGGACTTCAGCAAGTGTTTGACCAATTATCTAAAATCATTTGCAACTGGAAGGTAAATCCTACTACAGATACAAATTAGAATTTACCTGCAATGGTGTCAGAGATATGACAATGACTTTTTGAGACCCGCTAGAGAATAAATTATTTTTAAAACACTAGAAATAATCATGTCTTTTAGAAGTATTCATTGATTTGTTAAGAGCCCAACAATTCAGCAATAATCAAATATGGAAACAGCCAAAACTATGTTAACAAAATCCTCTTAGAGTAAAACCCAAAATCAATTCTAGTCATAGTAAGTAGTTGAAAGTAATAGTAGTATTCTTTAATATCACAGAATACCAACAATTTTAATATGCTTCATTTTGTTAATGGCAAAATGGCACAAGATGTTTGACCTTTGTCCTCGAGTTTGGCTGAGAAAGAATTTTGAGCCAAGGACTCAAATTACAAGAGAAAGTATATTTAGACACAGACGTAGACCTGAGCCAGCTTGGCTGCGTGGTCTCAACAAACAAGTTACAGAGGTAGAAGAAGTGGCCTTGGAACTTAGAAGAAAGAGAGGAAGAATATTCACACCTGGGGGAACAAGCAGGGGAGGCATGGGCATGCTCCAGAGAGAGAGCACCTGAGAAGAGGGCGGGGAAAGCTACAGGCATGTACAAGGGAGAGAGCACAGGTACTGGGTCCTTCATCTTAAGGGCTTTTATTAAAAGGCGGAAATTTTAGGGAAGGTGTTAAGGGACCTAAGCTGGGCTTGAATCTGAAACCAACTGAGGCCTAGATATTGCCTCTACTTTGACCAAAACTCTGTCTCTGAACTCAGCAGACCTCAGGATTTGTTCCTAAGATTGTTAGATTCAGTCCAGAACCTCTTTATCCTCAGGGCTTAAAGCTATAGGAGTCAGGGTGCAAGGGCTAAAATGGAATTTGCATGAAGCTATTATCTGGGCCCCTTGTTCCTCTTTAAGGAAGTCTATATGCTGGGGGAGGAAAGGTCAAGGGACAATATGAACCACAAGACCAGTGATAGGAAAGTTCAGGGCGTGTAAACTGCATGACCCGTGATATGCTAAGGGAGGAAAGGTCACCCTTGGGTGAACTTCCTCCCTAAATACTTGGTTTCCCAGTTTTGCCCACTGCTAGGCACCAACAGCTTTCTACTTTGGTGCCATACTTGGCCTATTGTTCCTACTCTGTTCATGTCTGCCTAACTGCCTACTGTATCAGGTTTCTTGTGTTATTACAAACTAAATCAGATAAGCCTTCCTTCCTCATATTCCTATAAAATAGTTTTCATCATGCTGTCATACTTTTCCATCAGTATCTCCCTCACATACACAAAAGACAGCAAAGGGAGAATATCCAGTTGATATCTTTTAAAATACAGAGCATTTAAAAACTGCCAGTATCCAGAAATATCTTTATATTACACTAGAGGCCCAAATGCACAATATTCATGCAGGAGTAGGCCTTCCTTCCCCTAGTTGTCAGCATCACTTTCCCTCTGGCACCCGGGAACCAGCTTCCCTCTGGCCTCAGCAGTCACACAGGACCTGGGCTTCCCTCGCAGCCCTGGCTTCATCTGAAAGGTTGTCAGGAAGCACATGTGGTCAAATTAGTATATTACACTTTTATTGTTGTAGATAAAACATCATTTTGCCTGTTTCAGATGCTTCTCTTCAATGCTACTTACTCCTCATTATCCAAAAGCTCCAAATGGCATAATTAGAAAAGAATCACTATTTGGAGGAATAAATTCTCCTTCAAGCTAGAAATATTTTAACTATAGCTAAAATGCCGATATATATTTTATAAGCCATGCAGTTAATATGTAATTTATTTTTGGGATCTCAACAGATAAGTACAGCATACAGTATGAAAACTCATTCAAATACTCTTATTCTAAATGGAAGGTTTACTACTATACAGGTGCAATATGGCATATAATAAACCATAAATAAAGTCTATTATGACCAGAAACCTATATAGAGGGGAGTAAAAAGAATAGGAAGCAATGCACCAAAATATACATTAGTTGGTAAAACATTGAATGATATTTGTTCCCATTTTCCTCTATTTAATTTTTTTCCATTATAAATGTACATTGTGCTCTACTTGAAAATAGTGCTAAAATATTGAAAAGTTTTAATCAGACATGGGGTCACCGATCTATGGGAGTTCATTTAGTAAAGCAACAATTTACAATATAGTACTGCTATATCCAATCAAAGAAACACTGAGTACTTTCCATCAGTCCAGATCTACCGCCAATTTTTCAAATTATCCAGTACCAAATATCTAGTATCCACTATGGTGGCAGAACTAAACTCATAGCAAATCCTGGATCTACTGGCTGCCAGATTATTACTTTCCTCTCATCTTGTTTGAAATGTAAAACGATTGTTCTTTATGGTTAAAACCTTACGGTTGCTGGCTTACAATCTCAATAAACTACACATAAAAACAGAGATAAAGAATGCAAATACTAAAAAAAGAATCAAAGAGCACAAATGCTAATAACAAGGTAGTGTTTATAGGTATTTCAGTAGTTCACTAGAATACACAGGCAAAAATCCTACTGTATCTGCACTCATTCAGAACAAATGGCAGAACAGATGGACTTTTACAATCTTTTCAAGAAAGAGGTTCGTTAGATTTATTTATTTATTATTCTTTTTTATTGTCTAACATTTTACATGTCTCCTTTTCCCCCAATTGAACCCATCCCCCACCATTTCCACCCTGGGAAATCCCCCACTACCCCAGGGTCTGTGTCCACTGGTTATGTTAATATGCATCCATACAATTCTTTGGTAGCTCTCTACACCCTTCCCACCCCCACTGCCATTTGTCTCTTATGCTTCAAAATATGTTCATTATTATACCACACACATGAGTCAGATCATGTGGTATTTATCTGTCTCCAACTGGCTTATTATGCTTAGCATAATGGTCTCCAGTTACATCCGTGCTGTTGCAAATGGTAAAAGTTCCTTCTTTTTTATAGCAGCACTAGAGGCACAGTGCACAAAGTTCGTGCACTGTAGGGGGTGATGCTCAGCCCAGCATGCACCCTCTCCAATCTGGGACCTTTTGGAGGATGCCAGTTTAGGCTCAATTAGGTAGTCAGACATCCCTCTCACAATCCGGGACTGCTGGCTCCTAACCACTCGCCTGCCTGCCTCTCTGATTGCCCCTAATTACTTCTTCCTGCCAGCCTGATTACCCCCTAACTGCTCCCCTGATGGCCTGATCACCCACAATTTCCCTCCCATGCCAGCCTGGTCACCCCCTACTGCCCTGCCTTGCCGGACTGATCTCCCCCAACTGCCCTTCCCTGCTAGCCCAATCACTCCCAACTGCCCTCCCCTGCCAGCCTGATCGCCCACAAGTTCCCTCCCTTGCCAGCCATCTTGGCAGCCATCCTGTGGAAGCCATCTTGTGACAACGTGAGGGTGGCCATCTTATTAAAACATGGGGCAACCATCTTGTGACAACGTGTGAGTGGCCATCATATAATAATGTGAGGGCATCACGTGAGGGCCAGAAGGCACGAGGGCCACATAGGCTTTTATTAGTATAGACTCATGGTCGGCAAACTGTGGCTCTCAAGTCACATGCAGCTCTTTGGTCTCTTGAGTGTGTCTCTTCCACAAAATGCCATGGCATGTGCGAGTTTATTTTAAAGAAGTGGCCTTAGAAGAAGTTTAAGTTTTTAAAAAATTTGGCTCTCAAAGGAAATTTCAATCATTGTTCCATTGATATTTGCCTCTGTTGACAAATGAGTTTGCCGACCACTGATCTAGTGGAAACAAATAGACTTATAAGTCCAAGAAGCACAGAGAACCCCAAACAAGAGGAACCCAAAGAGGATCACACCAAGACACATCATAATTAAAATGCCAAGGGCAAAAGACAAAGAGAGCATCCTGAAAGCAGCAAGAGAAAAACAGTTAATTACCTACAAGGGAGTACCCATAAAATTGTTAACTGATTTCTCAACAGAGACTATGCAGGCAAGATGGGAGTGGCAAGAAATATTTGAAGTGATTAACAGCAAGAAACTACAACCAAGATTACTCTATCCAGCAATGCTATCATTTAGAATTGAAGGTCACATAAAGAGCTTCTCAGACAAGAAAAAGCTATAGGAGTTCACTACCATCAAACCAATATTATATGAAATTCTGAAGGGTATTCTTTAAGAACAGAAAGAAGAAGAAAAAAGGTAAAGATAAAAACTATGAACAACAAAATGACAACAAATACATACCTACCAACAAATGAATCTAAAAATCAAGTGTATGAAAAATCTGATGAACAGAATGAACTGATGAATATAATAGAATCAGAGGCATAGAAAGGGAGTGGACTGACAATTCTCAGGGGGAATGTGAGGGGTGTGGAAAGAGATTGGACAAAAATGTTACACCTCTGGATGAAGACAGTGGCGGGAGGTAAAGGCATGTGGTGGGGTGGAGGAGAGCTATGGTGGAAAAAGAAAAAGAGGAACATCTATAATTATCTAAACAATAAAGATTTTTTAAAAACAAACAAACAAACAAAAAAATTGAACCACTTTCTTACACCTTATACCAAACAGCTTAAAACCCCTCCTCTGCCCCCACCTCAGGTTCTGCCTTTGCAGTTAACCAGATTTGGTTCTGATTGGTCAGTTTCTATGCCAGTCAGCATTTCCGGGTCTATCTCCAGGCCTGATCAGAGAGGCAGGGCTCTTCAGCATCTGCCCCAGGCTGTTGGTGAGTGGGCTGAACTGCTGACCTCTCAGAGAGAGAGAGAGAGAGAGAGAGAGAGAGAGAGAGAGAGAGAGAGAGAGGCACAGCTGCTGGCCAGGCCTAGAAAGAGAGAGAGAGAGTGGCAAAGGCTGATCTGCAGCTGCCATGGAGGCTGCTTCTCTCTCTGGGCTTTGACAGCAGCTGTGGCAGCTGCTGATCAGGCCCACATCTCTCTCTCCAAGTGGTCAGAAGTTTAGCCCGCTTGCCAGTCCCTGCCCACCCGAGCCTGCTGCGCACGCAGCCTGGTGTTCTGTTGTCCTTTTGGTTGTTTTGTATGTTACGGACCCTGGTTCTTTATATGAATAATGAACTCACACAAAGAGAAATGATAAGACAATCCCATTTACCAACGTACAAAAAAATTAAGATACCTAGGAATAAATTTAAGTAAGATGGTAAAAGTCCTGTACTCAGAAAATTACAAGACATTGTCAAAGGAGATAGACAAAGACATAAACAAATGGAAGAACATACTAAGTTCATGGATTGGTAGAATCAACATCATTAAAATGTCCATACTCCCCAATGCAATGTACATATTCAATGCAATCTCAATTAAAATACCAATTGCACATGTCAAAAATCTATAACCAACTTTCCAAAAAATTATCTGTAATAAAAAAAGACCCCGAATAACCATAGCAATCTTGAAAAAGAAAAACAAAGTTAGAGGGATCACAATACCAGATATCAAGTTCTGTTAGCAAGCCACGGTTCTCAAAAGTGCCTGGTACTGGCACAAGAACAGACATATAGACCAATGGGACAGAACAGAGAACCCAGGGTTCCTTAGATTTAAAGTTCAATAGCAAAGACTAGAAAATTTATAAAGTACCTGTTGAAATCCTGCCTACTGCCTCATCTTAACCTATCCTACATAATAAAAGCCTAGGTGGCGTAAAGTGACATCATCACAAGATGGCTGCCACATCATCACAAGATGGCCACCACAAGATGGCCTCCATGATGCTGTCACAAGATGGCTCCACAAGATGGCCACCACAAGATGGCTTCCATGATGCTGTCACAAGATGGCTCCACAAGATAGCCACCACAAGATGGCTGGCAGGGGAGGGCAGCTGGGGGATGATCAGGTTGGACAGGGAGCAGTGAGGTGTCAAAGAGGCTGGCAAGGGTATGGTTAGGCGGAAATCAGGCTGGCAGGCAGATAGGAGGCAGCAGTCCTGGATTTTGAAAGCCAAAACCAGCATTCAGCAATCCCCCAAGGGGTCCCTCATTGGAGAGGGTGCAGGTCAGGTTGAGGGACACCTCCGCCGCCCCCCCCACCCCCAGTGCATGAATTTCATGCAGTGGGCCTGCAGTTAAAAAATAAAATAGAAGTTTACTGTTTTCTTTCTACTTTTCATAAGAGAATTTTGTATATTAATAATCAACGATGAGTTCTAATTCACTTAAAATTTCAAACACTTATATGTATTAGAAATTTTGGCAGGCAAAAATACATAATCCCTATATCTGCTCCATCTATGTGGCTCAGAAATGGGACAATCTGACACAATGCATTGTTGGAATAGAACTCTTAACCAAGGTTTTAGTAGAAAAGTGCAGTATACTAACTACAGATATAACCAACAATATTCTCTGAATTAATATTATTAACTTCATTGAATTAAAACTTTACACTTTAATTTACACTTTAAATATAAGTTCTAAGTATGAGATTTCTGAACTGACCACAATTCCATTTCCTTTCCCCTTCCTTTTAGAGGAAGGGGGAATTAGAATTAAAGGCATAAAAAAAGCTCCCCACAGTATAAGAACAAAACAGAGGAAGCACAAGTTAGGTGTCTAAAGAGAGTGACTAGAATAGGGGTAAGAAAGCCAGTTTGTCTCACAGAATCCAAGGGCAGCTCAGAATTCAGCCCCCAAATTCTTGCAGTGCAGCCCTATTAGTTAAAAATTTTGGTCACACCTTGTGCTTCCAATCCTATCTAATAAAAGAGTAATATTCAAATAGACCATATATCTGATCAAGCCATGCCCACAAGCCATGCCCAATAGCAAACCAGGAGCTGGGGTGGAGCTAGCCAGCCAGTGAGTGTGTGGCCCTGGCTGGGGGGCGGGGCCAAGGTGGCCAGCATGCAGGGTCCTGGAGCCTGGTGCATGCTGGCCTGGGGAAAGGCCCAGGCAAGGGGGCGGGGCCAAAGGGGGCTAAGGCTGGGGCCAGAGGGTGGGGCTGGGGTGGAGCCAGCCATCCACCCAATTGCAGGCCTATGGCTGAGTCCCCAAGGCCTTTAGGCCTTGGGTAGCCCAGGGGTTAGCAGTCAGTAGGACATCATGTGAGGGCTCCCAGTATGTGTGAGGGGGCAGGTTGGGCTGAGGGATCACCCACCCCCAGGGCTTGAATTTCATGCACCAGAACCCTAGTCCTATCTAATAAAAGAATAATGTGCAAATTGATCATAACCCTGATCAAGCCACGCCCACCAGCCAATCAGGAGCAAATTATGCAAATAAACCCCAACCAAAATGGCTGCCTCCACTGAGAGTAGGAGGGAGGCTTGGATTTCCCTGGAAATGGAGGAAGCCAAGCTTTCCGCCTACACTTGCCAGCCTAGCCCTCCACTCAGTGCTACAAAGTTTAAATTATAGAAGATACATAATCCCAACAGAAATGGCAGCAGCCACGGAACTGGAGAGAGAAGAGGTTGTTGGGGCAATGGAGGAAGCCAAACTTCTGTAGCCCCAGCCTAGGGTTCCACACTAGGCTACAAAGTTTGAAACAGAAATGGCTGTTGCCACGGAGCAAGAAGAAGGGTTGGCTGTGCTCTAGGCTACAAAGTTTCAATTGCAGAACATAAATTAATCCCAGATCCCAGGGCCTCAGCTCAGGTCAGTGGGGGGTGTGGCTGGCCTGAAAACCACCATAGGCCACTCACCCAGGTCACCAAACACCCCAAGGGAACCCCCACCCTGATCCATGACAATCTTCAGGACAAACCAGCTGGCCCCCACGCATGCACCAGGTCTCTATCCTATTCAATAAAGAGTAATTTGCAGATTGGCCATCACTCCAACACACAAGAAGGCTGCCCCCATGTGGTCAAAGATCCTACCCCCATGTGGACACAAAATGGTCACTACAAGATGGCCAGCAGAGGAGGACAGTGGGAGGTTCCATGCCTGCAAGGGAGGGCAATTGTGGGCCATCAGGCCAGCAGGGGAGGGCATTTGGGAGGGACCAGTCATGCAAGGTTGGGCAGTTGGGGGCAATCAAGCCTGCAGGGAAGGGCAGTTAGGGGTGACCAGGCCGGCAGAGGAGGGAAGTTGGGGGCAAACAGGCTGGCAGGGAAGCAGTTAGACATCAATTAGGCTGGCAGGGTAGTGGTTAGAGTTTGATCAGGCTGGCAGGCAGAAGCAGTTAGGGGCAATCAGGGAGGCAGGCAGGCGAACAGTTTTTAGCAGGAAGTCCTGGATTGTGAGTAGGATGTCCAACTGCCCATTTAGGCCCGATCCTACTGGGCCTAAATGGGCAGTCAGACATCCCTTGAAGGGTCCCAGATTGGAGAGAGGGCAGGCTGGGTTGAGGGACAATCCCCCGCACTGCTCCCCATGGAAAGTCACGGCCAGTGGCTTTAGGCCTTGGGCAAGGCCTGGGGTGAGCCATCAGTAGGACATCCCCTGAGGGCTCCCAGTATGTGAGAGAGGGCAGGTTGGGCTGACGGACCACCCACCCCCAGGGCACGAATTTCATGCACCAGGCCCCAAGTCATAATATAATATGCTAATGGCATGGTAAGACTGCTCAACTGCTCACTATGACACACACTGACCACCAGAGGGCAGACAGTGGCTTTGATGTGCACTGATCACCAGGGGGCAGTCAGCCAGTCAACCAGTCGCTATGATGTGCACTGACCACCAGAGGGCAGGTGCTTCGACTGCTAGGTTAATTTGCTGCTGGGGTTTAGCCGATTGGAACTGAGTGAGATGGGCCGGATACACCCTTCCGCAGTCCTTCCCCAGCTGGTCAACCTCCCATGTCTCTCCCTGGACCTGATTTTGCCCTAGTTCCATGAATACTACTCAGCCATAAAGGGGTCCCTTGGCCTGACCTGTGTCCTCTCGGGGACCCCTGGGGGGATGTCAGAGTGCTGTTTTCGGCCTGATGGCAGAATGATCAGTCACTATGACACACACTGACCACCAGGGGGCAGGTGCACAACGCAGGAGCTGCCCCCAGGTGGTCAGTGCACTTCCACAGGGGGAGCATCCCTCAGCCAGAAGCCAAGCTCGTGGCTGGTGAGCGCTGCGGCAGTGGTGGGAGCCTCTCCCACCTCCGCAGCAGCGCTAAGCATGTCTGACTGCCGGATTAGGCCTACACCACGGGAGTGGGCCTAAGCCAGCAGTTGGACATTCCCCAAGGGCTCTTGGACTGTGAGAGGGCCTAGGCTGGGATGAGGGACACTCCCCCTCCCCCCGTGCACAAAATTCATGCACCGGGCCTCTAGTTAGATATAAAAAGACATCCAGGGACCACCACACATCTGAAGAAAGTCTACAAGGAAGATGGACCAAAGCAGAATGGCTACTATCAAGAAGGCAGGTAATAACAAGTATTGGAGAGGTTGTGGAGAAAAAGGAATCTTCATTCATTGCTGGTGGGAGCATAAATTGTACAGCCACTATGGAAAAGTTATGGAATTACCTCACAAAAACAAGCATAGAATTACCATATGATCCAGCAACCCCTCTTCTGGTTATCTATCAGAAAAAATATTTGCAAAGATATATGTTCATTGTAGCATTATTCCTGATGGCCAAACATGAAAATAGAGAGTCCTTCAATAAATGTTTGGATAAAGATGTTGTGGTGTGTGTGTGTGTGTGTGTGTGTGTGTGTATGAATACTACTCAGCCATAAAGGTGGAAGTATTGCCATTTGTCACAACATGGATATTATATGCTAAGTGAAGTAAGTCAGACAGAAAAAACTAAGAAGCATATGATCTCACTCATATGTGGGATATAAAGCTGAAACTCAGACACAGACAAAAGTATGGTGCTTACCAAAAGGAAGAAGAGTGGGGGTAAGTAAAGGGTAAAGGGGGCCAAATATATGGTGAGGGAATATTATTTGACTTTAGGTGGTGGACACACAATGCATTGTAACAATTATTTATCACAGACATGTTCACTTGAATCCTAAATAAGGATTTCAACCAATGTCACCCCAATGAACTTAATTAAAAAAAAATCTGAACTTATAAACAAAAAGGAAATTGAAAGCATTTCCTAAAATCTACATGCTAAGATTATCACATTTCTTAGTTATTACTTTCACAGAACAACTTAGAATCTGTGATATCAGCAAATGAGTTATCTTATCTATACTACTAAAAGGGTAATATGCGAATTAGACCAGATGTCTTCTGCCCATCTGTTCTGACAAAGCCTGGGGCTTGGCTGGCTTGAAAACTGCCCTGGACCCTTGCCCAGGCCAGCCCTGCCCCCAAGCAGGAACCCCACACCCCGATCGGGTGTAAGGCTGGCATGCAAACCACCCCAAGCCCCTCACCTAGGACAGTTCTACCCGCAGTGGGGACCCTCACCCCAATTGGGGTCATGGCCAGCCTGCAAACCACCCAGGCCATCCCAGTACCCAGTGGGGTCACCCTCTCCAATCAGGGGTATGGTCAGCCTGCAAACTACCTGAGACCCCTCATTCAGGCTGGCTCCACTCCTAGCGGGGACCCCCACCCTGATCAGGGGTTTTGCCTTCATGCAAACTCCAGGTGGCCCCATGCCCAGGCCAGCCCCTTCCCTGGTGGGGACGCTCAACCTGATTGAGGGTAGGCCCAGCCTGCAAATGCCACAGCCCTTGCCACACTGCAGGCCACCCCGACCCTGATCTGAGACCCCATTCAGCTGGCCCCCACCCATGACCTAGGACACTATCCTATATAATCCTATAGTAGAGGCCCAGTGCACAAAATTCATGCATGGGAGGTGGGAGCTATCCCTCAGCCCAGCCTGCACCCTCTTCAACCTGGGACACTTTGAGCGATGTCTCATTGCCCGTTTAGGCCAGATTCCAGGAGGATCTGTCAAAACGAGCAGTCGGATATTCTTCTCACAATCCAAGACTGCTGGCTCCAAACTGCTCACCTGCTTGCCTCCCTGATTGCCCCTAACTGCTTCTGCCTACCAGCCTGATCAAACCCTAATCACTCTTCTGCCAGCCTGATTGATGTCTAACTGATCCCCTGCCAGGCTGTTTGCCCACAACTTCCCTTCTCTTCTGGACTGGTCACCCCTAACTTCCCTCCCCTGCAGGCCTGGTCCCTCCCAACTGCCCTCACTTGCAGGCCTGGTCCCTCCCAACTGCCCTCCTTGCAGGCCTGGTCCCTCCCAACTGCCCTCACTTGCAGGCCTGGTCCCTCCCAACTGCCCTCCTTGCAGGCTTGTTTGCCCCCAACTACCCTCACTTGCAGGTCTGGTCCCTCCATCTGCCTTCCCCTGCTGGCCTGATCTCTCACAACTGCCCTCCCTTGTAGGCCTGGAACCTACCAATGGCCCTCCCATCTTGTAGTGGCATATTGTGTTCTCATGGTGGCAGAATCTTTGACCACATGGGGGCAGTACTGAAGTGATGGTCAATCTGCATATTACTCTATTATTAGATAGGATAGAGCCCTGGTGCATGGGTTGGGGCTGGATGGTTTGCCCTAAAGGGTGTCCCGGATCAGGGTGGGGGTTCCCTTGAGGCATGGGACAATCTGGGCGAGTGGCCTGTGGTGGTCATGCACCCCAAAGAACCAAGTTCAGGCCTTGGGATCTGGGATTAATTTATGTTCTACAATTGAAACTTTGTAGCCTAGAGTGGAGGCCTAGACTGGCCAGGGCTGCAGAAGCTAGGCTTCTTCCATTGGCCAGGCAACCCTAGCCTCTGCTCTCTCCAGCTCCTTGGCTGCCACCATTTTTGTTCGGATTGTATATATTTTATAATTGAAATTTTGTAACATTGACAGGAGGCCTAGACCAGCAATGGCTAGCGGAAAGCTTGGCTTCCCCTGTTGCTGGGGAAACCCAGGCCTCCCTCCTGCTCTCAGTGGTTGCAGCCATCTTGTTTGGAGTTTATTTACATAATTTGCTCCTGATTGGCTGGTGGGTGTGGCTGTGGGCCTGACTTGATCAGAGGTATGGTCAATTTGCATATTACTCTTGTATTAGAGAGGATAATAAAAAGGTAATATGCAAATTGACCCTAAGGGCAAAATCACCAGAACGACTGCTGGACTACTCATTATGAGGTGCAATGACCACCTCTCAGTCCCTTCCCCACGCTGTCAGGTACTGATCACCTGATGGGGGAGGGTGGCAGCAGGGGGCAAGGCTGGCTGCAGGGAGCTGAGGAAGATGGCACTGATCACAGGCTAGACCTAGTGATCATACCTGCACATGAATTTTGTGCACCGGATCTCTAGTGTAAATAAAACTGTAGCATAAAAAGAAAAAATTAATGTGATAAAACTTAGAAGCAAAAGAATAAAAAATAAATCAGGCTTCCTTTGGCCAGTGATATTCAGTAGTTAGAGGATTGTCCTTCACACTAAAATGTTCAGGGTTTGATTCCTAGTCAAGGGCAAGTACCTGGGTTGTGGGTTCACTCCCTTCCCCTGGTTGAGGGTCATTTGAGAAGCAGTCGTGGATGTGTCTCTCACAAAGATATTTCTCTCTTTCTCTCTCTCTTGCTTACCACCTCACATCCTTCTACTCTCTTCGAAAACCATCAGAAAACTATCCTGGAGTCAGTATTGAAATTCTCTCTATATAAAAGCCTAATGACCAGAATGACTGGAAGACTGGATGGTAGCTATGATGCACATTGACTCAGACCTTGTTGCTGGGGCCCTGACAGCCCTGAATCTGGTTCACCTGCATTCTAACCCAGACAGGAGGGAGGAGGGAGCCTGATTCCTCATGGAATTGGCTCTGCCTTTCTTGCTGCTAGCAATAAATGGGGGCAAGCTAGCCAACTTCCCACGGTTCCTCCCCACTGTAGGCACTCTCCCCCCCCATTAGATCCTGATCACCAAAGGACACCACCCGTGCACGAATTCAAAAATTGAGCCTTTAATAAACAAATAAATATAGAAAAATAAATAAAACTTACAAAAGCAAAACATTGCAATGGTAAAAGAATGAAATGCTGTAAAAATGATAGGACATAAGAGAACTCTATCAATTAAAAAATAGATAAAACAGAATTATAAAGTGTTGGTGGCCCTAGCCAGTTTGGCTCAGTGGATAGAGCACTGGCCTGCAGATTAAAGGGTCCTGGGCTCGATTCAGGTTAAGGGCACATTCAAATTTCGGGCTTAAGCCCAAGTAGGGGTCATGCAGGAAGCAGCCAATCAATGATTATTTCTTATCATTGATGTTTATATCTCTTTCTCCCTCTCCATTCCTCTCTGAAATCAATACAAACTAAAAAAAGAAAAAGAAAAAAGAAAATAAAGAAAACAAAACTAAAAAAAAAGTCTTTGTGAACAAAATCAAGGAAATCTCCAGGAAGCAGAAAAAGACAAAAATGGGATATAAGAGGGGGAAATATTTAGAGATTTGTCCAGCAATACTAGTCTAAGTGTTCCAACTTCTGAGTAATGGGAATGTTAGGAAAAAGAAGGAATAGAAAATGTATAAAAGAAACAAAAAGGAGATTAAGACCTGGAGTCTTGATGGCCACAATAAAATGAAAAGGTGCATACCAAAACATAACATGAAATTTCAGAATCCCAGGAATAGGTAAGCTTATAAACATTTCCAGAGAAGAAAGGGTGAGAGAAATTACTAAAGTTGCAAATATACAATGCATCACACATTATCAATATATTTAAGAGCAACAATGTAATGAGAAAATAGTAGAAATGTCTTTAAAATGCAAAATTTATTTCAGCCTATAATTCTCTGCTTTATTAATTAGGAGGCATTTAGAGAGGCTAGATCTCTAAACAATTTCTGCCCATGTATCCTTTCCCAGGAAAAGGTTCTTCAGTGAAACAAAGGAGAATAACATTACAGAGGAAAACATAAACATGGGACAAAGATTTTCAGTCAGTGTACCACCCAGCACATTGGTGTGTGGCAAGAATATTTACAAAATGCAATACCTGACTCCTTGGGCAGGGGCACTGACATTCTCCCTTACATTGTCAAATAACAAAATGACAACAGCCAATACCACAACAGACGTCAAAAGTGAATGCATCACAAATATACTTTTTTTTTTTTTTAGGTAGGTAAAAAATATATTTTTTTGGTGTGTCACAGAATTTCACTCATTAATTTATGCATGCCATGAGATGAAAAAGGTTGAAAATTGCTGACCTCAGAAATCGGGGATCCAACACAAGAGTGTGAGATCCCAGAATTTTAAAGAAATCTATTAAAAAGCAGGCACAGAACAGGCCTTCGGAGAACAAGTGTATAATAGAGGAGAATAACAAAAGGCTAGGGAGATGGCTTCCAAGAAGAAATGACAAAAATGTGTTCAGTACATGGAAAATATTTTTGACAGGCCTGTGACAAATGTCACAGTAAGTTCAGAAAAAAAAAATAGGAAAGAAGAAGTGATTGGACTAAAAAAATTAATTCCATACACATAAAAATAAAAGTTACTAGGTATTATGTTAATGTAGCACAAATGTAGAGTTTTTGTCCAATAGTCACATTTCTCTGCCAAGTTACTAGATTTTTTGATATAAAGCAGTTATTTCTGAAATCAGAAATAGCAGCCTACTTGCTGCATTTGGCTACATGAGATCATGTTAATGAGAAAGAGGGGTTTGGATTATCCTGGAGAAGTATAGCAGTGCTCACATTTCAGTAATATAGGGGGTCCCAAAAGTGAATACACATTTTAACAGCTGATAACTCAATTTGCACTTCTTTTCAGGTTTAATGGATTCAAAATAATAGGTACAGCCAGCCTATGCTTTGAACAAAGAAAACTTATTCTAAACTCTGACTAGACTTTTTTTAATGGGGAAATTTAAAACCGGCAATAGGTGACAAACTGAGGGCACACAATTATTGACTAAAATAATTAATTCTTGATATTAACAATTCCATTGCTTTGTTTTGTCAGCAGTGCCTGGACCAGAACGGTCGTCAGTTTGAAAACAGGTACTGACAAAAATTATTCACTTCTGTAGATTCTTTCAAATTTTGAAAATGAACTATCCTCGATAATAAAAGACTAATATGCAAAATGACAAAACAGTGGAATGACTGGTTGCTATGATGCTCACTGACCACCAGGGGGCAGGTGCTCAATGTAAGAGCTGTCCCCTGGTGGTCAGTGCACTCCCACAATGGGAGTACCGCTTGGCTCCTCCCAAAGTGGGCCTATGCCCACAGACCACACCCCACACCCATGCACAGGGCCTCTAGTAAGTTAATGAACAACAACATAATCATGCAGAGTGCATACGCATTTTTTGGTCAAAAGAATGAAGGGTATACAAGAAAAAGGCATGGCCAGAAAACTAGATGGCTCAACAGTAACAAATATTTGCAGACTCATGATAACAGAAACACAGATTCTGATTTACTAAAAACCATGATATATGTTGGGAGAACAGAAGGAGGGAAACATGACCACACGGGAGGGAAAAAGCTAAGCTTTCAGTTGCTACGACAATAAGTCAATAGATAACACAAAAATTGCCTTAGCTATTATATTGTTTTTAATTTTGTTAAAAAACAAAATTAAAAGTTAGTGCAAAAAATTAAGGCAAATTTTTATACCACAACCATGTTACTGACATTTAACTTAAAAGTCAGAACCCCTTAAAAATGATCATTACTAAGTCAAAAACTTTCCTGAATATGTCAAGTTGTTAATTAAGATAACAGAAGTGATCAAGAAAATCGTCCAAAAAAGGTTCATGCTAATGATACTGGGTTCATAATAGATTTTTAACAATATGGTAAATAATTTTTAATTCAAATTACTAATTTCTTACATAACTTTTCAACTATTTACTTACATGGTAGAAATAGTTGTTCTTTCTCTTTCCTCCCACTAAAAATAAAAAGAATTAAATGATCAATACTGATACAAATGCCAAAGAAAAAAAACAGAAGTTACTGATGACCTGAAAGATTACTAATATGCAAAACTGGAGGTTCACACTCTTTAGGACTACAGAGAGGGGCACAGGATAGCATTTCCTTTACTCTCTCACCCTCTCTCTGCAGGTGAGCATCCCATGGCTCTGGAAGAAACTGAGAAATACAGCAATCCTAACCAAAATGATCAGCTCCAGTCATGCATACATGCCATGAAAATGGATGTTAAAACCCCCACTTTTATTGAGCTCCATGGATTCAAATAAAATGGACCCTTCCCTGCCTGTACTTCTGCTGTCACAATCAACTGAGACTCACTCCCTGTGCCTCTTAAAGCAAGTAAACTCGATTGAACATACATAAAGGAAAATAATCAGGCAAGCAGAAGCGTTAAATCCTACAGTTCTGGGTGCTTACCTAAAACAAACAGGACACAGGAAATTGGCATAGTTGCACATGCTCATGCTAAGCTTCTGGGGAACCCATAGGGCTCTGTTCCTCTAATGTACCCTGGCAGCATTACACAGGGTGAGAGAGTTTGAATAGCTTAAAATTCTAAGGTAAGATAGCATCCTTTGCTTCAGCGCTATGTAGGATCACAAATTCAATCCTCATATCTAAACAACTGAAATGTTGTTTACTTGGTCAAACATAAACCTGTGGCCTAAATCCTATCTTGACTTACCAATCATTTGACATCGCTTCAGGAAAATTGTACCAGCCCTTGGATCATCAGAAGGGATTAAACCTGAAGCCCAGAAAAAAGCATACAATTTTGTTGAGTAGAAAAATTCATAATTTAAAAAATAGCTACACATCAATTTATATCACTTACTATTGCGAAGACTTTTAAGTAATGGTAACAAGCCAATTTTAATTTTAGTAAAAGCAACAATATAAAAATTCTACTGGGAAAGTTCAAAATTGAAGAATTTTGCTATACATGTGCAGTAAAACGAAGCTATGTCTTAGTTTGTTTTTTTAAATTTGGACCTATGAATTATGTATGTGTTTCCCCACATCTATTTATCAGTTAGAAATAGTCCCTCTCTTTCATGCTAATATTACCAGCACATTTCAGAAACAGTGTCAAGGAACAAGTTAAAATGTAGCCAATTATTGTCAGACTAGGGATCCGGTGCATGAAATTCATGCACGGGGGGTAGGGGATCCCTCAGCCCATCCTACCCCCTCTCACATACTGGGATCCACCCCTTAGGGGATGTCCTACTGAAGGCTTAAGCCGACTTCCCCTAGGGAGCAGACCTAAGCTGCAGTCTGACCTCCCTTTGTGGGAGGCAACCAGGCTGATCAGCCCCATCACCATGCTGCTGCAGCCACTGCTAGTCGCCACAGCCACCAAGGTGTTTTCATCAGCACAGACTCCAGTCCCTTCAGCATGAAAAAAATGACAACTTTTTTAAGGCATTTTCAAGATGTGCCTTTCATAGGATATGACCTTTCCTTTACCCCTCCCCTCCCCTCCCTCCCTTCCCCTCCCCTACCCTAAGGATATGTTTCCATTGACTTTTAGAGATGTGGAAGAGAAAAGGAAAGACAGAGAGAAACATCAAAGTGAGAGGAACACTTTGATTTGTTGCCTCCTGCATGAGCCCTGACCTGGGTGCCGTCTAGGGAGGAGCCTGCAACCTAGGTACATGTCCTTGATCAGAATTTAACCCAGACCCTCAGCAGGCATTATCCACTGAGCCAGACTGGCTAGGGCAGGATATGACATTTCTTAGCCCTCTAGCAGCGGACCTTCGTTGTTTTCTCCAGAAGTGTGGTAGAAAAACCCAAGATCACCTTTTTGAATTCTATTACCCAAGTTAATAAGAATATTACCAATGGCATACAGGAAGCTTAGCCAATGAGCAGTCAGAAAAGGTGTTTCCTTTGTAGTTCACACTGATTGTCAATAGCCTCTGATCTCCGCCTTCACCCCTGCCCAGGTCTAAAGTGTCTGGCCAGCGCTTTAGGCCTGGGGTAGTACCCGCCCCCTGCCCCCCCCCCCCCAGCACCCTCCAATCGCTAGCTCCATCCCTGCCCCCTTGGCTCTGATTGCAGGCTTGGCTCTGCCCAGGAGCCCCTTGGCTCAGGCCCTTCCCAGGCTGCTCAAGGTCAACAACAGGCCTACCTCAGAGAGTTCTTTGTTTGATCTATTTCCACCCACCCACCCTCTCCTGCCTTCCTCTGAGATTCATCAGTTGTTTCTTATTTCTATGTCTCTGGATCAATTTTGATCATCATTTTTTTTGTTGTTGTTTTAGACATAAAGTGGCAGTTGTTGCTTCTGAGTTGTACACAATAATTTCAAATGGAAATAAGACTGAAGCAAGTTAAACAGACTCACTTTGTGGAGAGTTTATAATATATAGGTTGCATTCTAAAGAGCTTTGTATGCATCACCAAATTGAATTTGGCACATCTATCATCTGCATGTCAGCCTCTCCTGTTCAGCAGCTGGTTACACAGTCTGTTCACATCTCTAAGTCTTGATTTTTCATCAGCAATAGAAGGAGAATATACACAGGACTTGTTTGCAGTTAGAAGGACCATATGGGAGTGAGTTGTAAATCTTAAAAGAACTATATAAAGGTCCTATTTTGGTTTCTCATCCAATACTACCCATCTACTAACTGGTTTGTAAAATCATTCAAACAGAGGCACACCTTAGAGCACCAAACAGAGTGAACAGAAATTTTCACAGGTTCTCAACTTGTTTTGTGTTTAAAGGTACAATTCATTAATTCACATAATTTACTCACTTTTTCACATAGTTTTAATATTGTGAACAGGGTGTACTTTGCAGTTATAAAGACATATCCACCATCTAGGTGAATCCCTAGTCTTAATTATTCTAATTTTTAAAGAAATTAAAAGCTCGACTAGAGGTTTTTATTTTTATTTTTTCTTTCCTCTCTGCATAGCTCCCATCCTCAACTAGAGTTTAAATAGAATAGGAGTCATGATGTGTTTTCTTTATGAAATAATGAAATAATTTCTGCCACTTGAAATGAAAAAAAAAGTGAGCCAAAGAAGCTTTAACATCTTTGTAAATGTATGCTTTCTACTTCATAAATCACACTCTTCATTAGCTACATTGTTACCCAGAATTATTTTAACCAAATACCATATCTCCTCTATTCTCCTTCTCTCCTCCCACTTCTCCACTCCCCAAGCTCCTTTTCATGCATCTGGTCTTTAGAACTTTTACCTCAACATTCTTACACTTAAACAGGAATCTACTGGCAGTAGGGGAGATGATGAAGACAAACATTCTTGGGCACAATTTTACATCTTAACTGCCAAGACTTTATGTTACAAATTAAAGTCTACATGTATGTGCTCTCTTTGAAAACTTTTGACCAACACTCTGGTGAACAACCCACCCCTCCTTTAGAGCAAGCAATATGACAGGGAAGTCTGTTAGGTCACTGAAGTAAGACTGATGGAAATTTGTGTCAACGTGGACATATTAAAGTAACTCAAACTCCCTGGGTCCTCCTATATGTAAAAACCAAACAAACAACTCTTCTCTGTAGGACTGGCAGTAATGTTTCACATCATTCGAGAAATTTTGTGTTCTCCTACCATTTCCTTCTGTGTTCAGATTATAGTTGAAAGGAGTAAACAGCTTCTATCCAGGCAACTGAAAACAGCCTATGCAAGAACACTATATAGCTTCTATGTCAGTTATTGATTTTGAGTTTACATAACAAACCCTAAAATCTTTGCAGCTGAACTGTCCAGAGTATCAACTATCTTAACAGATGGGAGCAAGGGCATCACTGGGCCCTACCTGATTCCTACACTAAGTACCATAATGCTAGCTAAGGATAGGGAGAAGGGATGGAAACTCTGCAGGTGGGATGTTACAGTTTTCATTGAGATAAAGGAAAACATATACCCAAAATTCTTCCTGGAGTCCCGGGAGACATTAAACAGAGCCATGAACTGGAAGGAACAACTGGAGTGTCTCAGGCTGAGCTGGGTATAGAAGAAAGAACTGGGCATCTGGGTAGTGAACAGGGAAGGAAACTGGCCGGACATGACAGGGAAAAATAAAGGTTCGGGATGCCAGAAAGAAGGCAAGAAGGAGTGTGAGGTGGTGCTCATCTAGAGGATCCTGTGGTCGGCAGAGGACAGAGGTGTAACTGACCGCAGTGAACACCTGCCACCTCCTTACCTTTCGGAAACTGCAGGTCACTGAGGCGCAGCACAGGGCAGTCTTTGGTGAATAGGGAATCCAAGGACTCAACATCCTCATCAGCTCGGACTGACTCATGGTCATGGTGATAAAACTTAGGGACCGGACGCACCCACTCAGATTCCTGGCTATGCCTGGGGCTGGCTTTGGGCTCCCGGCAACAGCGGGTGAGTTTGTTCCCCATGAGGAACGTCTACTTCTCGCTGCCTTTGCTCAACAGTCCCCACAACCCACCCCCCAAAATGGCAAACCCAGTAGCCTCTGGGCTGCCAGGCCCTGGGCAGGGCTGAGGGCTTGGCCACGCCCCTGGTGCCCCCCGCCCCCCGCCCCGCTGTCAGCTGCTGCTGCCCAATGAGGTGACTAGCCTGTGAGGACAGCCAGCAGTCTCACTCAGTTAAAAGGTGTGCCTATCAGGCTACTGCTGAGGATCACAACCACTGCAAGAAGGGAGCACAGCCGAAGCTCCACCACCTGCCAAGGCTGCTTCTCAACTGAAGGCAGCGCTCCTGGCTGGCCCCAGCCAACCAGAACACATTCTGTGGTCACCTGGTTACGAGGGACCAATCACGGCAGAGTTCTGTCCACGTGCCCACCTTGCAGAGAAGGCAGTGGGTCAGACTGTTGGCCCTCCCTGCCCTGTAGCCCCTCCATCCCCTTTGCCAGCGCACACGTGTGGCCCAGTCTAGGGTTCCAAACAGAATTTCCTAAACACAGGCAAATGTTGTCAGGAGGGCAGAAACCTACAAATGCCCTTGGCGATGGCAACTGGCTGAAGAAGTGAATACATTTTTCAATTACTGTACACGTTTTGGAGAAAAAGACGTGTAGAATAATTTAAAAATGTACAAACACTTATAAATCCTTCAATCAAATAGTTGTCCCCGCTCGCCACCCCCCGAAAGGATCAGAGGGAATGTTCTCCTTTATTAAAAGGATAGCAGGAGAGAAAGGTTATCTCAAAAAATCAGGAAAGCAGAGATTATTAATATTCAACAGTATAAGAGACATAAGTATGTTTTGGTGACAAGAACGAGCAATATATTAAAATGTGGAGACCACAGTGGAATGGGAAATGATCTGATGAACTCCAGGGTTGGTTTTTTTGTTGTTGTTGTTGTTTTAAATAGCATCTAGTTAAATCCTTAGAACCTGGATGTAACTAGATGCCATTAATAATACTGTTGTCTAAAGTCAGCGAATGTCATTAGATACCTGCTCTTGACCCCTGGGCGGGAGCTGCGGGAGTGGAGCACTATGGTCAGGGAGGCTGGTGCACATGGTCAGGCCCTGTTGTCCCTATGCTCCCTTTGCCCCGGGTGGAAGGTTCCTGGGTGTGGCTGTGACTTTCCTGCCCTTCAGGGACCTGCAGGTAATCAGAGCTCCAGGGGAGCTCCCACCAGCTGTGAGGTGGAGGGACAAAGATCTCACTCCAGGCGGCACTGTGAGTTTCTTTTTCCCTGTTTGTCAGAAACCATGGCTCAGCTGCCCCCCAGGAGTGAAGCTGACTGTCCACAGGAGCGATGTCTGTGCAGGTCGGGTGTACTGGGGATCGGAGGCTGGTCCTGCACCACTTGACTTGGGTGCTGAGTCACCAGGTGGTGGACCTGCTACCGCGCTCAGGGGAGGCCATCGGACGTGCATCTGCGGTGCACTGGCTCTGTGGACCTGGGCATGTGGGGCACCTGGGCAGAGGTGTGCCCTGTTCCCTCAGAGGCCACCTTTCCTTTCCAGGCCCCAGTGTGCAGTCCTGTTCCCTGGAGGAAACTGGATTCCTGCTGTGGGGGCATTGGGGGTGGGGGTGGGAGGGTGTGTGTGGTGGCCCAGGGCTCCCTCCTGCCCCAGCTTCTGCTCTTGCCCCAGCTTCTCCCATCGCTGGAAGCCAATCAGTGCTTTAATAATAGAAAGCTGAGGACAAGGAGTTAGGAGGGCTGGTCAACCTTGATTGCTCTGAGGGGTTAGAACTGGTTACTGGGATGTTGATGGTTGAAGCAGCCCCCACCTGTTAGTCCTAAAAAGATCTACTGATTGACTTTTACTGGTGTTTCTGGCTTGGAGGATACAGCTGTATCTTTTGATTTTAATCTTAATAAAAGGAGTGGTGAAGCCAGAGCGAGGGGGAGTTCTGCCACTAGGGTTGAACTACCACCTGCCCCCCATTTTTCAGGAACCAGGAGGTGGTCTGTTTGATTCTGGTTGAGGCACATGCTTGGGTTGTTGCTAGCAGCCAATCATTGTTTTGATAATAGAGAGCTGTGAACAGGGAATTTGGAGGGCTGGTCAACCTTGTTTTCTCTGAAGGGTGGGGGCTAGTTATTGGATGTTGGTAGTTGAAGCAGCCCCCACCTGTTAGTTATAAGATTTACTGATTGGCTTTTACTAGTATTTCCGTCCTGGAGCATATGGGTGTATCTTATGATTTTAATCTTAATAAAAGGGATGTAAATCCAGAGTGAGCAGTAGTTCTTCCACTAGAGTTGGAGTACAGCCTGGACCCCATTTCCCAAATTAATATTTTTCTAAATCTCTTGATTCATTTGTGTGCGGCCTTCATCAGAAACCTGAACCCTGAACCGGGGACACTGAATCATGCGGGACATGAAAGGGTTCCCACAGGTTGTGGACAGTGTCCCCAGTGTAGGACATGTAGGAGGCAGCTGATCAGTGATGTCTATCCCTCTCCCCTCCTCTCTCTCTAAAAATCAATAAAAACAAAACAAAAACTTATCCCTGAAATCCTGCACATCCCTTTGTTATTGCCGATTGTGAACAACCAGCATGCCTCTGGCACTCAAGTTTCAAATCTTAAAAATATACACGCAGAGGATGAACCAAGGTCAGGGGTCAAAAGGAGTCACATAAAACTGCCTACAGTGACGGAGCCATCTTCCTGTCATGTTTCTGGAAATTACCTCTGATAGACGTGGGAAATTACAATCTAGATAGAATCTTTTGCAAATCTTGCTTCTGAGAAGTTGCTGCCAACTTTCATAATTTTGTCTCCTCTATTTTCCATACACTACCTCATACATACCCATATGAGAGAATGGCACATACATATGTTTTTCCCCCCCACAATATGCTGCTCAAACCCCTGTGGGAAATCACCAGGCATTAGGGCACAGGTTCCAAATAGTAGTCATTTCCAATTAAATGAAATTGGGGATGGAATTTATTATATTAACTAAACCAATTTCTATGCGACAACGATGAAAATTCTGTCTGGCAGCCTGGCTCTCTTAGTGACAGCCATTCCTTCACCAGGCACATCTTGGCTGCCCCTGTGAGAACACTTCCAATTAAGAAGGTGTGGTTGAATGGCAGTGTCACCAGGCTTCGTGCTGCCAGTTGTGGAATGGGTGCTCCAAGCTGGGGAACCGCATTGGGCCTCCTCACGCCTGTTAACGACCTGTATCAGAATGGGATGCTTTCTTTGTCATTTTACTTAGTTTTCTCTAGAGCCAGATTCAAGTTTTGTTCATAAAATCATGATGGTGATAAATGAAGGGAGTACTATAAACCCTCCAAAGCATATAGATTGTGGGCTAGAAATACAACAGTAGGTTTTACTTATGGAAGGAAGTATGTCAACTCTCTAGGTTACAGATTTTTAAACATGTATTTGCTTAATGAAAAGCTGGTACAAGGGTGTGTGTAAAACTCACAGGGTTCAAAAGGTATAAGGGTACAGTGGAAAGCTAAGACCAGTGTCCAGCTAACAAATTTTTGTCTAGGGACATCTAAGGTTTTGATCCTTGTGTATCCCATGACTTATTTTAGAGTGAAGGAAAATGGCACTCAGACCAGCAAAGGGATTAATCAAGCCACACCAATGGTTACTTGCTGTAGCTAGACCACTGGACCAGGGTCTGGACTCCCCCTACCCTAACACATTCTCCCCCGTCCCCCATGGCTATCCACAGGCCCTAGGCAAACTAGAGACATTCTTTCCTTAAAATACAAACTACAATGTTAATAAAACAGAAGGCTGAGGAGACCTTCAGACACAGTGCTTTCACTTGGATGAATGTGCAGTACAGGACACAGGAGGTTAGTTTTGTAAGAGATATACGGGAAATCCATTCCAATGGTCTTAGCTTACAGATGAGGAAGCTGAGGTTCCAACAAGGTGTAGGGAGTGGTTACAGGGTTAAGCCTCGGACTGTCCTGCTGGAAAGTCGAAAACAAGCTTCATCTTGTGACTGCTCTCTGGATCTTTCCTGAGTAGCTAATGGGCTGTGGGAGGAGTAGCAAGTGCTGCCAAAACAAGTGAAACTTACAAGAACATTGTAAATTACCTTCTTTACCTCTGCCTATAAAATAAACCATCAGCTTGCAGTCTGGATCTGTTCTGTGGCCTCAGCCAGGCACAGAAGATCCACCTAGATCCCCCTTATGCTCTTTGTCTTTTCTTCATCCTTCCCTGCCCCGCTCAGGTTCCCCTAACCCTTGCCTGAGCTGGCATGTCCCAAGTGGTGCCCACCATGGTACTGAGTTCGGCCTAAGTGGCACCCAATGCGGTCCTGAGTGTGATGGAACTGCATTTGTCAGGTGAAAGGAGTCCCGAAGGCATTCGCTCGAAGTTAGAAAGGTAGGGGTATAGTACTAGACTAGGTGTAAAACATGGGAAATTTAGGATCGCAGGGAAAGAATGTTTGGGGCTATGCTCCAAGCAAGGGGCTGTTCTGTGAGGTATGAATAGCTTTTCAATTTTTTGGATTTTCTGTGTGAAACCTGCCCATAGTTTTCTGAGGAAGAAAAGCTAAATACAGAGGCATGGGAAAAGGTAGGAAAACAACTGTGCGATCTTTATATAGCTGAATGTCCAGAGGAAATGCCTGCCTCTACTTTCAGTCTGAGGTCCCTGATTTGGGACTGCCTAGAGCCCACTCCAGAAGGGAAGTGGAGGAATGTGGCAGGGAAATGCAAAATCTTGGCCAAATTGGGTGTTAGTTATTACTTCGGAAAGCGAAAAAGAAAGAAAAAAATTAAGATGTGTCTTTATCTTTTAAGCATGAAAAGAAATTCGGCCAGATCTGTTGCTAAAACTTCCCCTGAAGTAAGCAGGATGTCGGGGAAGAGAAACAGGTGATGATCCAATATAAAAGCCCACTCTCTAGGTAGGCTAATTTAGTTTACTTTTTCATCATGAAAAAGTCTTAAAATTTTAGAAATATGTCTGGAATTTCTGTGTTCGTGAGGAGAGAACCTAGCTGTAAGACAGAATGCACACAGGGTCTGATTTTGGACATTTAGGTTGCTCTGCAAGAGCTATAGAAAATGAAAAACCCAAACTATTTTTTTTCCCTAAGAAAAGCAATGAAAAGTCTTCTCAAAAGAAATTCAAGCTAATTCCAGCAACAGGAGTTGTTTTCAAAATGCTAATGAACTTTGTTAACAAGTTAACCTTAAAGGTCTTTAAGAAAATCAGTACATTCTCTGTTATAGAATTTATTCAAAGTAAATGCCTTAAAATAAATGGAATTGGATTTGAATCTCAAAAAATTGCTGAGATATAGATAAATAATATGTTAATTATAAAGATCTAAATAGGCCAGGTAGCTGGCTATGCCCTTTTTAATGGAGGGAGAGGTAGATGACCTTCCCCCAGCAGACAGGTAATCTAGTTTCCTGCTAGGAACTATCTTTGAAAAATGTGGTAATTTACATTTGAATAAACCAAATCTGGTTTTCCAGAGCCACTGGCAAATAAAAATTGAAGTTTAAATTTGCCTCATAAAAAACCTAGAGGACAGAATTGAAGCTATTGATTATATCTTGTATTTTTCTTAGAAATGTCAAGTGTTATTTATCTAGGAAATGCTAAATATATTTGACCTGCTAGCTTTAAAAGTTCAAAGTGCAAATTAAATTGGGAGAAATTATATAGTTGTGGTAATTAAATGCCTAAAGTATAAGAAATTATTTTTGAGAAAATAAAATGTTGTGTTTTCTCTAATAGTAGATTTGCTTAAACTGTTACCCAAGACCAGCTATGTAGAGGGTCTAATTTTTGTTAGCATTTTGTAAAATGATGAGAGTGACTTCTTGGTAGAAATCTATATCACAAAATGGTTATACTATTATGTCTTTTTGTGATTAGAAATAATAGTTACACGATCTTTATATGTATTTCTCTTTTGTTTGACATGGAAACCATAGAAGTAACTTTTATGCACTTGTATTTACTACTTCATCCTTTAAATTTCATCAAACTATTAAAAATAAAGTGTTTTGCTAAAATATTATAGAAAATGAAGTATTTTATTTGGAAGTGTTGATCTGCTTTGGGTAAAATGTATTAACAATACCAAGTATCATTGGCACATGTATATCTTTATTTTGCATATCATAGATTTTAATTTATTTTGCAACTAATGAATATTTATCATTGTAAAAATGAAGTAAAGCATATAAAATAAAATACATTTCTAAATTATCCATGATGTCACCTTTTGATTATAAACTTTGACTTTATTTTATGTGTTTGTCTTTTTCTTGTTCTTATAATGTTGGCTCAGAAAGTTACTGTGTCTATCAGCAGAGTCCCTTGGTACTTACAATGCAGAATGCAGTTGAGGGAGATGAAAGTAAGATCATAGTCCCCACTAACCTATTTTAGCCTTTGTTGCTTGTGCTTTTTGTGTCACATCTAAGAAACCAGTGGCTAGACCAATGTCATAAAGCTATTCTCCTATGTTTTCTTCTAAGAGTTTTCTAGACTCAGGTCTTATACTTAGTCTTTACTTCATTTTGAATTGGTGTGTGTGTATGGTATAAGAGAAGTGTCCAATTTTATTCTTTTGCTTGTAGATAGCTACTTTTCTCAACACTTTTTGTTGAGAATATTTTTCCTCATTGTGTATTCTAGGCATCATTTTAGAAAATCAGTTGACCATATATGCATGCTGATCCATTGGTCTATATGTGGCTTTATTCCAGTACCATTCTGTTTTAATTACTACAACTTTGTAATACACTTTAAAACCTGGAAGTGTGATGTCTTTATCATTGTTCTTTCTCAAGATTTCTTTGGCTATTTGGGGTATTTTGTGGTTCCATATGAATTTTAGGATTGTTTTTCTATTTCAATTTTTTTTAAGTTGTTTTGACTTCAGTAGGGATTGCACTAAATCTGTAGATGTCTTTGGGTTACATGGACACTTTAACATTATTAAGTCTTTCAATCCATAAGCGGAGAATGTGTTCCCATCATTAGCCAGTCGTGATTCCATTTACATGAGAAATTTAAAATCGTTAACCTGAGAAACAGAGAGTAGAATGCTCATTGCCATGGGCTGGGAGAGGGGAAAATAGGATGTTCAATGGGTATGAGAATATGAACAGAAAAACTTTAATCAGTATATGCCCACTATGCCACAGTAAAGATTTAAATTGCTTTTCAATATTTGGGAGGATTTTATGCTGCTATTTATTTGAATGAGGAGCAATATGTGATTTAGCTTCAAACAAATTACATGTTCACATATGTTGATATGACACCTATGAGATTTTTGTGCAAAAATATTTAATCTCCTTATTGTAGTGATAAAATCAATTTCCAAAACATAGAGATCTCCTGGCTGCAACATTTTCTAACATTATTCTATTGCACAGATTATAATAAACTGAAAGTATATATTCATATCTTCATAGAATATTGGCAATGTTTTTTCTTTATTGATTAAGGTATTATATATGTATTCTTATTTTGCCATTCATTGCCCCCTCATCCCCCTACTCATGCCTCACACACCTGCTGTCTGTTTCCATTGATGAGGCTTATATGTAAGCATACAAATCCTTTGGTTGATCTGTTCCCCTTACCCTCACCGACTTCTACCTTTCCTCTGAAGTTTGACCATCTGATCAATGCTTCTGTCTCTGTATTTGTTTTTGTTCATCAGTTTGTTGCTCATTACATTCCATAAATAAGTGAGATCATGTGATATTTATCTATTTCTGAATGACTAATTTCGCTTAGCATAATACTCTCCAGTTCCATCCATGCTGTTTCAAATGGTAAGAATTCCTTCTTTTTTTACCACACCATAGTATTTCATTGTGTATATGTACTACAGTTTTCTAATCTCCTCATCTGGTAATGGGCATTTAGGCTGTTCTAAATCTAAGCTATGGTAAGTTGTGCTGCTATGAACATAGGGGCACATATATCATTTCTGATTGGTGTTTCTAGTTTCTTGGGATATATTCTTGGAAGTGGGATCACTGGGTCAAATTGGAGTTCTATTTTTATTTTTTTTAAGGAAACTCCACACTGTCTTCCACAGTGGCTGTACCAGTCTGCATTCGCACCCGCAGTGAAGGAGGGTACCTTTTTCTCTGTATCTTCATCAGCACTTGTCCTTTGTTGATTTGTTGATGATAGTTATTCTGACAGGAGTGAGATGGTACCTCATTGTCATTTTGATTTGCATCCCTCAAATAATTAGTGACTTTGAACAAGTTTTCATATGTCTTTTGGCTTTCCCTATGTCTTCTTTCAAAAATTATCTATTTAGGTTCATTGCCCATTTTTTGATTGAGGTGTTTATCTTCCTTTTGTTAAGTTCTATGAGGTGCCTATAAATGTTAAAGATTAAACCCTTATCAGTGATAACATTGGTAAATATGTTCTCCCATGCAGTGGGCTGTCTTGATGTTTTGTTGATGGTTTCTTTTGCTGTGCAAAAGCTTTTTATTTTTATGCAGTCCCATTTGTTTATTTTCTTTCTATTTTCCATTGCCCTGGGAGCTGTATCAGTAAAGAAATTGCTTTGGCATAAGTCTGAGATTTTGCAGCCTGTAGTATTTTTATAGTTTCTCATTTTATGTTTAAGTCCTTTTTCCATTTTGAGTTTATTTTTGTGAATGGTATAAGTTAGTGGTCTAGTTTCATTTTTTTTGCATGTATCTAATTTCCCAGCACAATTTATTAAAGAGACTCTTTTGACTCCATTGTATGCTCTTGCCTCCTTTGTCAAATTTAATTGAGCATAGTTGTTTAGGTCCATTTCTGGGTTCTCTATTCTACTGCATTGATCTATATGTCAGTTCTTGTGCAATTAACAGGCCATTTTGAGAACAATGGCTTTGTAATATAGCTTGATATCTGGTATTGAGATCCCATCTACTCTGTACTTCTTTGTTAGGATTTCTGCAGCTATTTGGAGTCTTTATTATTCCAGATGCATTTTTGGACAGTTTGTTCTAGATCTTTGAAATATGCTATTGGTATTTTAATGGGGAGTGCATTGAGTCTGTAGATTGCTTTGGGTAGTATGCACATTTTAATGGTGTTGATTCTACCAACCTATGAAAATGGTATGTTCTTTCATCTGTTTATATCTTCCTCTACCTCTTTGTTCAGTGCCCTGTAGTTTTCCACATACAGGTCTTTTACCTTCTTAGTTAGGTTTATTTCTAGATATATTAGTTTTTTTTTAGCATGGTGATAAGTGAGATTTTTTTTTTTTAGTCTTTCTTTCTGTAAGTGCACTACTGGTGTATAGAAATGCCATATATTTTGGGGCGTTAATTTTGTATCCTGCTACATTGCTGAATTCATTTATTAAGTCTTCTAGTTTTATTGATGGAATCTTTAGTGTTTTCTCTGTACAGTATCATGTTATCTGCAAATAAGGACAGTTTTACTTCTTCTTTTACAATTCAGATGTCTCTTATTTCATCTTCTTGTCTGATCTCAATGGCTAGTACTTACAGTACTATGTGGAACATGAGTGGTGAGAGTGGGCATCCCTGTCTTGTTCCTGTTCTTAGGGGAAATGGTTTTAGTTTTTACCCATTGAGTATGATGTTGGCTGTTTGTCATATATGGCTTTTATTATGTTGAGGCATGTTCCTTGTTTTCCCTCCTTGCTGAGCGTTTTTATCGAGAAAAGCTGTTTTATTTGTCAAATGCTTTTTCTGCCTCAGTTGATATAACTATGTCATTTTTGTCTCTCAATTTGTTTATGTGATGTATCACATTTATTGATTTGCAGATATGATACCATCCTTGCATCTCGGGGATAAAACCTAATTGGTCATGGTGTATGATTTTTCTGATATAATGCTAGATCCGATTTGCTGGGATTTTCTTGAGGATTTTATCATCTATGTTCATGATGAATATTGGCCTGTAATTCTCTTTCACTGTGTTGTCTTTTTCTGGTTTTGGAATTAGGGTAATGCTGGCTTCAGAGAAAGAGGTTGGAAGTATTCCTTCCTCTTGAATTTTTTGGAATAATCTGAGGAGGATAGGTTTTAGATCTTCCTGGAATGTAGCCATCAGGCCCTGGGCTTCTGTTTGCAGGAAGCTTTTTGATGACTGCTTCAATTTCTTCCATAATTATTTCACTATTGAGATTTTAAAGTTTTCCTGATTGAATGTTGGAAGGTTATATTTTTCTAGGAATATTCCCATGTCCTCCGGGTTGTCTAGTTTGTTGGAATAGAGTTGTTCATAGTATTTTTGAACAATCCTTTTTATTTCTGTGGGATCTGTTGTTATTTCTCCTCTTTCATTTCTGATTTTATTTCTTTGGGTCCTCTCTCTTTCCTTCTTGGTGAGCCTGGCTAGAGGTTCATCAATCTCATTTATCCTTCCAAAGAACCAGCTCTTGTTTTTGTTGATCTCTTGTTGTTTTGTTTTGTTTTGTTTTTTCGGGTGGGAGGGGGTCTCTATGTTGCTTATCTCTGTTCTGATCTTTATTATTTTCTTCCTTCTGCTCACTCTGGGCTTTTCTTGTTCATCTCATTCTAATTTTTTGAATTGTAGAGTTAGATGATTTACAAATAATTTTTTTCTTGTTTTTTCTTTCTTTTCTTTTCCTTTATTTTATTTTATTTTATTTTATTTTTTTGAGATAGGCTTGTATAGCTATAAACTTCCCTTTCAGGACTGCTTTCAATGTGTGTGTTCCATATATTTTGGATTGTTGTGTTTTCATTGTCATTAATCTCCAGGATGTTTTTAATTTATTCAATGATTTCTTTGATAACCCAATCATTGTATAATAGTATGCTATTCAGCTTCCAATATTGTACCATTGTGATTTGAGAAGATGCTTGATATGATTTCAATCTTCTTCAATTTGGAAAGACTTTGCTTGTGACCCAATATGTGGTCAATCTTTGAAAATGACTCATGTGAACTTGAGAACATATATTCCATGGCTTTAGAGTGAAATGCTCTAAGGATGTCAATTAAGTCCATCTGATCTTGTGAGTCATTTAGAATTTATGTTTCTTGCTGATTTTTTTTTTAATCTAGAGGATTTATCCAGTAATGTCAGCAGTGTATTAAAGTTCTCTGCTATGTCGATCTCTCCTTTGATATATTTCAGTAGTGTTTTTATGTATTTGGTTGCTCCTGCATTGGGTGCATATATGTTTATCAGGGTTACATCCTCTTGTTCTATTGATTCCTTTAGTATAATGAAGGGGCCTTATCTATTGTTCTGGCCTTCACTTTGAGGTCTGTTTTGTCAGATGCAAGTATTGCTATCCCAGCTTTTTTTTTTTCCATTTACATTTGCCTGAATGATATTTTTCCATCCCCTCACTTTCAGTCTGTGTGAGTGCCTTTTTCTGAGGTGGGTCTCTTGTAGACGGCATATATATGGGTCATTTTTTTTAACCTTTCAGCCACTTAATGTTTTTTGATTGGAGCATTTAATCCCTTTATGTTTATAGTTACTATTCATAGGTACTTGTTTGTAACCATTTTTATTTTTATTTTGCCTGTGTTCCTTCTTCCCTTTTTATTTCTTCTTTTTACACCAGTCCTTTTACCATTTCTTGCATTGCTGGCTTGGTAGCAATAAACTCCCTTAGCCTTTCTTTTGTCTGTGAAGCTCCTTATTTTCCCTTCAGTTTTGAATGATAGCCTTGCTGAATAGAGTATTCTTGGACTCAGTCCCTTGCTTTGCATCACTTTGTAAATTTCCTTCCATTCTTTCCTGGCCTGATGTGTTTCTGTTGAGAAATCATTTGATAATCTAATTGGAGATCCCTTGTACATAACTTGCTGTCTCTCTCTCGCAGTGTTTAAGTTTCTCTCTTTGTCCTGAACATTTCCTATCATAATTTTGACCTGTCTTTGTGTGAGTCTTGTGGGTTCATCTTGTTTGGGACTCTCTATGATTGTGTGACTTTTTCCCCCCCACATCAGGGAAGTTTTCTGATATTATTTCTTCAAATAGTTTTCTAAAACGTGTCCCTCTTCCTATTGTTCGGGCACCCCTATTATTTGTATGTTGCTTTGTTTCATGTTGTCCCACTGTTCCCTTAGGCTCTTCTCCTGTCTTTTAATTTTTTTTTTCCAATTGCTGTTCAGTTTGGGTGTGTTTTGCTTCCCTGCCTTCTAATTTGCAAACTCAGTCCTCTGCTTCACCTAGTCTACTGTTGAAACTTTCCATGGTGCTTTTTATTGCAGCTATATCACTCATCATTTCTTCTTGATTCTTACATAAGTTGTTGATTTTTTTCATCCATCTGGTTTATGAGCTGTATGACCCTTATTCTGAAGCTTTTTCTGACATACTGCATATGCCTCTGTTTCACATGGATGCTTTTCTGGCGATTCCTCCTTTTTTTTCCTTTGGGGGTTTCTTTACCCATTTTTTTTCTCACCGAAGCATCCTTGGGTGGCAGTGGCTCCTAAGGCAGAAGCTGCTCCTTGGGCGGTTGCAGCAGCAGCTGCTCCTCAGTTGGCAGTGGCTCCTTGGGTGGGCATGGTTTCCAGCAGTGGTGATTCCTCTGGCTGGTAGGGGGAGGCTGCTCATGCAGCTGCTGTTCCTCGGACAGTGGTAGGCTGCTCACCATGCTGCTGTTCTTCTGATGGGGGTGGGCTGTGTGCAGCTGCTGCTCCTTGGACAGGGGTGGGTTGCGCAGGAGGCTGCTGCTCCATGGATGGGAGTGAGCTGTGTGCAAGGCTGCTGCTCCTTGGATGGGTGCAGGCTGCATGGTGCTGCTGCTCTTTGGTCATATGTGGCCTGCTCATGTGGATGCTGCTCCTCAGACAGGGGCGGGGCACGGGCTGCCCCTTGGACCGGGGTGGGCTGCTCAAGCAGCTGCTGCTTCTTGGATGGGGGTGGGCTGCATGCTCGGCTGCCACTCCTTGGACAGGGGCATGGGTCATTCACACAGTTGCTGCTCCTCAAATTGGGCAGGCCCTGTGAAGCTGCCTCATTTTGGCCTGGGGTGGGCTGCTCGCAGGGCTGTTGCTCCTCAGATGGGAGTGGGCTGTCTATGTGTCTGCTGCTAGTGTGGTTGCAGTGTCCTGAGCTAAAGTGTTGGGCCAGTCAGAGGGAAGCACACTTTGGAACTCACAGGAGCCTGTGCCCAGGGCAACTAGAGTCTCACTGACCATGGGACTACAACCAAGGCATCTGGTTACCAGCAGGGGTGGCAATAGAGTCCTGGGTGTTATCTAAGGGCACCTGGGTGGAGGTGAGGCTGAGCTCCCAGTCCCAGCAGGTCTCCCTTTAAAAAGGTGAGGCCTCTGATGAAGAGCCAGTTGCTCCTGGACTGCCCACAATGGTAGCAGAGGTTGTGTAGTTAGGCGAGCCCCATTAGCCTACCCCCAAAAGTCCTATGGGATCTAACTGTGCCTCAGTCACAAACACACCCACACACACCCCACATGATCACACATTCTTCCTTTGCTCCTTCACTCACTCACACTGTCTCCCTCACTGCCACCTCCTTCATGTCTCTGTAGTTGGGTCTGGAGTATTATTGACCCATTTGTGGATGAAGTCTCCTCTCCGGGTATCTGGCTATGTGGCTCGCTCTTTAGCACATCGGCCAAAAGGACAAAATTTACCTCGACATGGCCCGACATAGAGGGAACATAACACAAATGTACTCATGACACCGATAACCCCAATATAAGTGACCACCAGAGAAAAGAGAATTAGGAGAGAGAAAAGAGAGCACAAATACTGAAGAAAGAAAAAATGTGTGTGTGTATAATATATATATATATATATATATATATATATATCCTATCTAATAAAAGTAATATGCAAATTGACCATGCTTTCACCACACCACAAGCCACGCCCACCAGCCATGCTCACCAGCCAATTAGAGCAAGTATGTAAATTAACACAACCAAGATGGTGGTTCATTTGTATATCTGCACACAGAAGACAGCATAGAAGGAAGCCAAGCCCTGCAGAAGGGAGCAAAGCTGTGGAGAAGTAAGCAAGCAGGGCAGGGGGAGAAGGAAGGGAACAAGGTAGAGGAGACTGGAGCAAGGCAGCAGGCAAGGCAGCAGAGACATTAGAGAGGCAGCAGAGACGAGAGCGAGGCAGAGGAGACAGGCATGAGCAAGGCAGCAGATATGGGAGTGGAGAAGGGAGCAAGGTAGCAGAGAAAGGAGGGAGCTTTGCTCAGGCTGCAGGAAGCTCTATTCTTGTAGGAATCTTCCTGCAATGGGTCTTTGGTATATCCTATCTAGTAAAAGAGTAACATGCAAATGTGACTGTACCTTGGCTTCTGATTGGCTATGCTACCAGCCAATCAGGTTCAGGGGCGGGGCCGCACATTGCACAATTCTGCCTCTCACTCCACCTCCACACAGCCTGGGGAACAAGCGCCATGGGTCTGGGATTCAGACGCTGCACTGGTGGTCCCGGCAAGCTCGTGGTGCCAGTTCCCCAGGCTGTGCAGAGGCACGGTGGGAAGCCCGGCCACCACTGTGCTTTGCTCTGGGTGCCTGGGGTCTGAGATCATGAAGGGCGTGAGCTCAGGAGTCTCAGGTCACTGGTGTGTGTGGAAAGGGCAGAGCCAAGGGAGGCCAGGGGGAAGACCGGCTACTGCCACACTTTCTCTGCGGGTGCCAGGGATTCCAGGTTGTGAAGGACATATGTGCATGGGGGTCCCAGATCTCCATGGTGGAGGGGCCAAGGCAGAGGCTGTTAGGGGTGATCAGGCCAGCAGGGGAAGGCAGTTGGGGGTGATCTGGCTGATGGTGGGGGGCAGTTGGGGCCGAGCAGGCTGACAGAAGGGACCAGTTGCAGAGTGGTTAGCAAGCACAGTGGTTAGAGGTGATCAAGCAGTCAGGCAGGTGAGGGGTTAGGAGCAGATTGCGAGGGGGTTGCAAAGTGCCAGTTTAGGCCTATCCCACAGGGATCTCAGATTGGAGAAGATGTAGGCCAGATTGAGAGAGAACCCCCACCCACCCCCCCGCGTGCATGGATTTCGTGCACCGGGCCACTAGTCCTATCTAATAAAAGAGCGATACACAAATTTGACCATACCTTCTCTATACTACCAGCCAATCAGGAGCAGAGGGCAGGGCCAAGCAGCATGAGGTGAGGGGTAGGGCTGGGCTGGGCAGCAAATGGGGGCCCTGATGCATCACAGCATTGGCACTGGCTGGCCCACAGCCAGGTCCACCAAAGGCCCAGGGAGAGTCCTTTCGTGGACCCAGCTGTAGGTGCCTGGGGCAGGCAGAGAGTGGGGCAGGGCCAGGCAGCAATGGTGCCCCCCCCCCCATTGTAGCAGTGGTGGTGGCCAGCTGTAGGCATCTGGGGTGGGGGTGGAGGGGGAGGCCGGGCTGGGCAGCAATGGCAGGCCCTCCATCTATCGCAGCAGTGAGGTGGCCAGCCTACAGCCTGATGCTGCCTGCTATGTCCAGCATCCTGATGCTGCCTGGAGTCCTGGCATTGATTGGGACCGGGAAGGCGGTATAGACAGCGCCTGATGCCTCCTGCGGGGTCCAGATGGTGATCGGGATTGTGCAGTTCCAGCAGGCACCTCCTGATGTCGCCTATTAGGTGGCAATCGGTATGGGACAGGCAGCATAGATAGTGCCTGATGTTTCCTGTGGGCTCCAGGTGGCATAGGGACCAGGACGGCCCCAGGGGACAGCGCCTAATGTTGCCTGTAGAGTTCTGGCATTGATTAGGATCAGGCAGGTGGTATGTACAGCACCTAATGCCTCCCCTCGGAGTCCAGGCGGCAATTGGAACTGGGCAGTTCCAGTAGGCAGCTCCTGATATTGCCTATTGCCTGCGGGGTCCAGGTGGCGATCGGGACCAGCCAGTTCCAGCAGGAAGCTCCTAATGTTGCCCATGGGGTCCAGGCGGCGATCAGGATTGGGCAGGCAGCATGAACAGCGCCTGAGGTCGCTGGGGGGTCCATAGGCAGGGTTGGCCCAGATCTGCAGGATCACTGCCTGCCCCTGGGCTGAGGACACTGGTGGAGTAGGCCTGGGTTGAACATTTTAATGAAAATGGGATGCCTGTGTCCCACCTCACCATGCCCTGTCCCTGGAGAGGAGAGAGAAGTGGGCAGTTAGGAGGCACGTGGGCTCCGAAGTGGCTTGGAACAACCTGCAGGCATGCTACCAGGAAGAGGTGCTGAATCATGAGGATGCAGAGGGCTGGCTGATGGAGGTGAACGAAGTTGCAGAAGAGGCGGTTCTTAAGGCTCTGAGGTGGAAAAGTGCATCTACATCCTGATGGACAAAATCACCTTTCTGAAGAAAGTGCACGATGAGGAGATCGCCACACTGCAGGCACAGATCCAGTATGCTCAGATCTCCTTGGAGATGGACGTGTTCTCCAAGTCCAACCTCTCCGCTATGCTCAAGGACATCCACGCCCAGTACAAGAAGCTGGCTGCCAAGAACATGCAGAATGCCAAAGAATGGTACAAGAGCTGCTTCACCACGCTGACTGAGAGTTCTGCTAAGAACACCTATGCAGTGTGGGCCAGCGACTGCTCAAGGCCAAGACCCTGAAGATGGAAATATGCCGGGGCATGAATGAAGAAGCACTGGGAAAGCAGCTGCGAGAGTTGGAGGGTAAGCAGAACTCCAATGTTAGTGCTATGCAGGACATGATCAACAAATTAGAAAATGAGTTGAGAACTACAAAGAGTGAAATGGCACGGTATTTAAAAGAATACCAAGACCTCCTCATTGTGAAGATGGCTTTGGACATTGACTTTACAGCATATAGGAAACCCTTGAAAGGTGAGGAGATCCTGCTCAGTTTCACCATCCTGGGAAGCATAGCCACAGGCTACTCCCAGAGTTCCCAGGTCTTTGCTAATCTTCCTATGGTGGTTTACAGACTAGCTCCTCCTACTTGATGTCTGCTCACTTCTTAATACCCCTGCCACATCCAGGAGGAGCAGATTGAGGTTGAGGAGACCATTCAGGCTGCAAAAGCCGAAGAAACTAAGAATGAACCCCTTCTGAAGGAGAAGCTGAAGAGGAAAAGAAGTAAAAGCCTGAGGAAGAGGAAGAAGGTGCCAAGAAAGAATTTGAGGATGCAATGGAGGAAGGAGGTAAAGGTGAAGGAGATGCCCGAGAAGCTTAAGAGAACCTGCCCAAAGAGATAATGGTGCTGGGGAGGAGCAAGCAACCAAGAGGAAAGATTAAGCCCCCTTTCCTTAATTATTTCAGGAATAATCCTCCCAATAATCAACCCCATCAACAACCAAGCAGTTGAGTCCCTGAGAGTATATGAATTAAAGTCGGACATTAAATGTTATGCTGTGACTTTTCTCCTTATACAGTCTATCAGTTTGCTTGCAGAGTATCTTCCTGGCTTGATGCCAGCCTGTGCATGGTTTACGCTCATGACTTAAGGATCTATGACAATGTGAATAATTCGTTGATGATAAAAACACATGAATACACGAATTCACTAATGTTAATATTAAAATTCATGGAAAAAATAGCCCTTTGAATCTTTGGTGGTTAGAAATTAAAGACCTCAAATTATGTGCAATAAACAGTAAATAAAGTTACACTGAATGGCAAAAAAAAATACATTTGGGGCCAGGAAATGTTAAAAAAAAAAAAAACTGGGAACCATTCCCAGATCAGGAAGGAAAATCACAGGGTGTGTATTATTGCTACAAACACTGTATTTCCTACTACTTACAACATATACAATATAATGTATCATTTGCCTTCCTATCTCATGAAGTACGTATTCTCATAGGAAATATTGGTAGATAACATATCTATATTAATAAAAGGGTAATATGCTGATTAGACCATGAGACATTCCAGATGTCCTTCTGGACAAAGCCATGGCGGTGGGGCTGAGGCACAGGTGGTTATGGGTGATCAGGCCAGGAGGGTAAGGCATTCAGGGGTGATCAGTTAGGCAGGGGGTGCAGTTGGGGGAAGCAGGCCAGTATGCAGAGTGGTTAGGGAAGATCAGGCAAGCAGGTGATCAGTTAGGAGTCCCGGATTGCAAGGGGGTTGTCCAACTGCCAGTTTAGGCCCAGTCCCACAGGGGTCCCAGAGTAGGGAGGATGCAGACCAGGCAAAGGAACACACTCCCCTCCAAACCCCACCCCAGTGCACAAATTTCATGCACTGGGCCACTAGTGTGTGTGTGTGTTTTGTGTGTGTGTGTGTGTGTGTGTGTTTATACACACACACACACAGAGAGAGAGAGAGAGAGAGAGAGAGAGGGAGAGAAACACCAGAGAAAAAACAGGTAAACCAAAACATATAAATACCAAATTACCAGTAAAGAGGGTGTGGGCAAAATGTTATATACAGAAAGTAAGGTTAAGAATTGGATGAATATGGACAAGATCTCAGTTCAGTATAGAGGAAGTAGAAAAAGGATGAGTGAATAAGAAGAAAGAGAAAGAATGGAAAATAATAACACGTTTTTAAAAAAATTGATTAAAACAATAGGACAAAAAGATAACAAAATAATAATAAAATAAAAATGAAAAAGTGAAGTGTCATTCCTTTGGCTGGTTTAATAGCCCACTCTTCTATACTATCTGTGGCATCTCAGTTTCCTGTTGCTGGGAGTGAAGGCCTCTCTTCAGGCCAGTCCATGTGTATTCCGAGAGGCTATTCAGATTTTTAATTTTTTTTCCCTTTGTACCAATCAGTATGTAGTCTGGGTGTGGGTAAAGAACAAAAATGGCAACATATAAGTACCTATCAATAATAACTTTAAATGTAAACGGTTTAAATGCTCCAAACAAAAGACATAGGGTAATAGACTGAATAAGAAAACATGACCCATGTATCTGCTGTCTACAAGAAACCCACCTCCGAAAAAAAGACGCACACAGACTGAGGATGAAAGGTTGGAAAAAAGTTATTCAGGCGAATGGAAATGAAAAAAAAGCTGGGGTAGCCATACTTATATCCAACAAATTAGATCTCAAAGTGAAGGACATAGCAAGAGATAAAGAAGGCCACTTCATAATACTAAAGGGAGCAATCCAACAAGAAGAAATAACTCTGGTAAACATATACACACCCAATACAGGAGCACCCAAATACATACAAAAACTCTTAGAGGACATCACGGGAGAGATAGACAGCAATACAATCATAGTAGGAGACTTTAATACCCCACTATCACCATTGGACAAATCCTCTAAACAAAAAATCAGTAAAGCAACATCAATCCTCAATGACTCACTAGACCAATGAATTAATGATGTCAATGAATTAATTGACATCTTCAGATCATTTCACCCAAAAGCGGCAGAATATACATTCTTTTCAAGTGCCCATGGGTCATTCTCAAAGATAGACCATGTGTTGGGTCATAGGCAAAGTCTCTCCAAATTCAAGAAGATAGATATCATATCAAGCATATTCTCAGATCACAGTGGCATAAAGCTGGAAATCAACTACAATAGAAACAATCCAAAGAAATCAAACACTTGGAGACTAAACAGCATGGTATTAAACTATGACTGGGTTACTATAGAGATCAAGGAAGAGATAGAAAATATCATGGAAACAAATGACAATGATAGCACAACAATCCAAAATCTATGGGACACAGTGAAAGTAGTTCTGAGAGGGAAGTTCATAGCTCTACAGTCCTACCGCAAAAAACTAGGAACAGTGGCAATAAATTATCTAACCCAACAACTCAAAGAGTTAGAAAGAAAGCAACAAGAAAAGGCCAGTGTAAGCAGAAGGAAGGAAATAGTAAAGTTCAGAGCAGAAATAAATGACATAGAGACAAAAGACACAATATGGAAGATCAACAAAACCAAGAGTTGGTTATTTGAAAGGAGAAACAAGATTGATGAACCTCTAGCCAGACTCACCAAGAAGCAAAGAGAGAGGACCCTAATAAATAAAATCAGAAATGAAATAGGTGAAATAACAACAGACCCCCATTGAAATACAAAGGATTGTTAAAAAATACTATGAACAACTCTACTCTAACAAACTGGACAACCTGGAGGAAATGGATATATTTCTAGAAAAATATAACCTCCCAAAACTCAATCAGGAAGAATCTAAACAACTCAATAGATCAATATCTGTGGAAGAAATTGAAGCAGTCATCATAAAGCTTCCAGCAAACAAAAGCCCAGGGCCAGACGGCTTCACAGGGGAGTTTTACCAAACATTCAAGGAAGAACTAAAACCTATACTCCTCAGACTATTCCAGAAAATTCAAGAGGATGGAACACTTCCAAACTCCTTCAGATAAAGATGACACAATGAAAGAGAATTACAGGCCACTATCCCTCATGAATATAGATGCCAAAATCCTCAATAAAATTCTAGCAAATCGGATCCAGCAGTACATCAGAAAGATAATACACCATGACCAAGTAGGATTTATCCCAGGAATACAAGAATGGTACAATATCCGCAAATCAATAAATGTGATACATCACATAAACAAATTGAGAGATAAAAATGATATAGTTATATCAATTGAAGCAGAAAAAGCATTTGACAAAATCCAACACCCTTTCTTGATAAAAACTCTCAACAAGGTAGGAATAGAAGGGTCATACCTCAACATAATAAAAGCCATATATGATAAACCCACAGCATACATCATACTCAATGGGCAAAAACTACAACCATTTCCCCTAAGAACAGGAACAAGACAGGGTTGCCCACTCTCACCACTCCTGTTCAACATAGTACTGGAAGTATTAGTCATTGCAATTAGACAAGAAGAATAAATAAAAGGCATCCAAATTGGAAAAGAAGAAGTTAAGCTATCCTTATTTGCACATATGATATTGTACATAAAAAACCTGAAAGACTCCATAAAAAAGCTAATAGACTTAATAAATGAGTTCAGCAATATAGCAGGCTACAAAATTAATGCCAAGAAATCTATGGCATTTCTATACACCAATAATGAACTTACAGAAAAGAGACTAAAAGAACAATCCCATTTACCATCACACCAAATAAATTAAGATACCTAGGAATGAACTTAACTAAGGAGGTAAAAGACTTATTTGCGGAAAACTACAGGACACTAAAAAAAGAGATAGAGGAAGATGTAAACAGATGGAAGAACATACCATGTTCATGGATTGGGAGAATCAAAATAATTAAAATGTCCATACTACCCAAAGCAATCTATAAATTTAATGCACTCCCCATTAAAATACCAATGGCATATTTCATAGACCTTGAAAGAACTCTCCAAAAGTTCATATGGAATTAAAGAAGGCCCTTAATAGCCACAGCAATCCCAAGAAAGAAGCACAAAGTTGGTGGGATTTCCATACCAGATTTCAAGCTGTATTACAAAGCTACTATTCTCAAAACAACCTGGTACTGACACAAGAACAGACATATAGATCAATGGAATAAAATAGAGAATCCAGATATCAACCCAAACCACTATGCTCAATTAATATTTGACAAAGGAGGCATGAACATAAAATGGAGTCAAGAAAGTCTCTTCAATAAATGGTGTTGGGAAAATTGGACATATATATTCAAAAAAATGAAACTAGACCACCAACTTACACCATACACAAAAATAAACTCAAAATTGATATAGGACTTAAACATAAGACGGGAAACCATAAAAACATTAGAGGAATCTACTGGAAGAAAAATCTCAGACATATGCCGAAAGAACTTCTTCGATGATACTGTTCCTAGGGCAATGGAAGCTAAAGACAAAATAAACAAATGGGACTACATCAAAATAAAAAGCTTTTGCACAGCTAAAGAAACCATCAACAAAACAACAAGAAAACCCACTGTATGGGAGAACATATTTGCAAATGTTATCAGTGATAAAGGTTTAATCTCAAGCATCTACAGGCAACTCACACAACTCAATAAAAGGAGGACAAATGATCCAATAAAAAAATGGGCAACAGACCTAAGTAGAATCTTCTCGAAAGAAGACAAAAGGAAGGCCCAGAGACATATGAAAACTTGCTCAAAGTCACTAATTATCTGAGAGATGCAAATCAAAACGACTATGCAGTACCATATCACACCTGTCAGAATGGCTTACATCAACAAATCAACAAACGACAAGTGCTGGCGAGGATGGGGAGAAAAAGGAACTCTCATGCACTGCTGGTGGGATTGTAGACTAGTGCAGCCACTATGGAGAACAGTATGGAGTTTCCTCAAAAAACTAAAAATGGAGCTCCCGTTTGACCCAGTGATCCCACTTCTAGGAATATACCCCAAGAAACTAGAAAGGATATATGTACCCCTATTTTCATAGCAGCACAATTTATAATAGCTAAGATTTGGAAACAGCCTAAGTGCCCATCAGCAGATGAGTGGATTAAAAAACTATGGAACATTTACACAATGGAATACTACGCCGCGGAAAAAAAGAAGGAGCTCCTACCATTTGTAAAAACATGGATGCATTTGGAGAGCATTATGCTAAGTGAAATTAGCCAGGCAGAGAAAGACAAATATCACATGATCTCACTCATTTGAGGAATATAATGAATGACATAGACTGATGAACAAGAATGGATCCAGAGACTGAGAAAAGTCCATCAGAATGTCAAACCTCAGGGTAAGTGGCAGGTGGTGGGAGTAAGGGGGAAAGTCAATATATTTGAACTCTTGAACTAAGGTAAGTAATTTGTGTTTTTAGATCCCTGACAAAGTTTATATAAAGTTATAAAAAACAATTGGTAACTAGTTTGAGATTGAATGGACATGGCCTAGAGCTTGTCATATCCTTTGGACACCACTCCTTAGGCTAGGCCCTCCTTAACCTCCTGTGACACCATAATCCCCTTACATGATATTATTCTACAATGTCATTATAATATTTGATTTTTACAATAGCATATTATACAATTTTCCCAAATAAACTTACAAATTAATTCTTTGAATGTTGGGCAGCAATTTGAAAAAGGATAGGAAAGGAATTAATCCCTTTCTGAAGGAATGAAGTCACTGGGAAGGCATCTGAGCATTCTATATTGGCCCCTCTTGCCCTTTTTGCCAAGAGGGACCCTCTTCTTACTATCCAAATATACACAGCTAATGCCTGAGCTTTCAGTTCAAGCTGTGGCTGAAGCCTATGGGCAGCTGGCACCATGGATCTGTATCTCGACCAATGGTGTGAGCTGGGCTCTCTCTGGAGAAGAAACCTGGGTCCCCAGAGATATATGACCAGTACCCAGACCCCACCAGCATGTGAGGGGACCCAAAGGCAGGTGCTGGACATGGAGGCCATGGGGGCATAGACTACAAAGGAAACAGAACTGAACCTCACATCACCCTGTTTGGCCACAGAGGATGGCTGGTTAGCCAGAGATGGGTAAGATTCCTCAGGGAAGGAACAACCTAAGACAGGCACAGTCGCAGAGGGGCCAACAGGAGAGAAGTAAAAGAGGTGGGGCACAGACCCTCACCCACAAACCTTGCAGGGGCTTGAATTCTCACCCTTCCTGAGGGAGTTCTCCTACCCCCACGGCTGCTTCGCCTCTCATGCACAACTCATACCAGGACCCAGGTGGCAAACAGAGACTCAGCCAGCAATAGCTGCTCTATATCTAAATTCAGTCTATTGCCAGGAATGCTCAGGACCTACTAAAAAATGCAAATATTCCTTTCCACTAGTATTTACAGGGTAAACTAAGATTTCTGCTTGAGTATTAAAATTGACAGTAAAATAGTAATCAAGTGTTCAGATTAATTTGAATTGGCCAAGTGAAATAAGTGAATACTCAAGAAAATTTTAATGTACTGGACAAAAACCTTTTCCTAAAACAGTAACTAAAATATATATTTGTAGTTCATCTCACTGTAAAATTGCCTAACATCCAAAGAACCTACAGCAGTCATATTTGTGTGCAAAAATTAAAATTTAAAATTACCAAGACTTCCAAATAAAATTTCCAAAAGCCCCCATTAATCAAAAAAGGGGAGGGGGTAGTGGGGTAATATCATGTAAGGAAAAATATCCTGTAAGTAAAATACATCTAGAAAATTCTTTTTCCAGTAAAGTAAATTCCATTTGTAAAGCCAACAGCAGGACACCCATGAAAAAACACACATGGTGTCAAAATAATCCAAAGGAAAATCATTCAGGGAAAAATAAAAAGAATCCCAAGTCTATTTTGCAGAGAGGATCCCTTTGTTAACTTTTGGTTGAGAATGTGTTTGTGTGTTTGCAGAAAACAACTCCAAGACCATGTGGGTTCCTGGAACTGTGAGGAACTGACGGATCTGTTCCAGTCACGAGGATGGTCCAGAGATGGGGGACACTGACAACACCTTGCCATGCCAGCAGTTGGCAGCTGTGCATGTCTGCAGGCAGCCCAGGACCAAACCAGAGAGGATGGATCTTGCATTGCCACGATGTGTCCACCATCTGGATACCATTGCTGACATGTACACATAAAGAATTATTTGACACTGAAACTGGGACTCAGAACAGTTGGACATTGAAACCGACACTGAAACATTTTTTGTTCTTATACATTTATTTCTAGTATGCAGAGGCAAGATATTTTTGAAGAAAAGAAACAGGGGAGAGTGATTGATATAGAGGCAAGGAGGCATTGAACAGGCTGTCAAGCTACAGGGGGAAGTCTTGGGTGGATGGGTGGTAGATGCTGGGGGATATCAACTGAAGGACTTGTATGCATGCATATGAGCATAACCAATGAATGAAAGACACTGAAGCGGTGAGGGGGGTAGGTGGGGATATGTGCTGGGGGGTAGGGGAGCCTGGGGGGAGGATAATGGGGAGGAGGAAAGGAAAACATGTACTACTATTAAATATAAGTTATACTGAAAAATAAATCAATAAAAAATATATTAAATTGGAAAAAAAAAAGAGAGAGACAAATTTAGGCCGAAGCCAGTTTGGCTCAGTCGATAAGAGCGTCGGCCTGCGGACTGAAAGGTCCCAGGTTTTGTTCCGTTCAAGGGCATGTACCGTGGCTGCGGGCACATTCCCAGTAGGGGGTGTGCAAGAGGCAGCTGATCGATGTTTCTCTCTCATCGATGTTTCTGACTTTCTATCCCTCTCTCTTCCTCTCTGTGAAAATCAATAAAATATATTTTTTTTAAAAAGAGACAAATTTAGTAACATGATCTAAAACCTAGGGTGTAGGGAGAGTTTCTTACCCAGTAAAGAGCATATGGAAGGAGAGCTACCCAGCCTCCACCAATCTCTATGGTTAATTTGGTAAGGGTCTCTTTTAGCTTTCTACCTGCCCTGAACTTTGGGGCCTATAAACACTATGTAATTTCTAATCTGACCTTATAGCCTAGGCTACTGCCTGTATTACCTGTGAAATAAAAGCTGGTCCATTGTCTGATCCTATCATAGCAGGAAATTCATACCTGGGTAGGATGTCTTCTAGCAGTTTTTTGGCTACCACCTCAACTGTTTCATGCTTGGTTGGGTATTCCTATACCCATCCAGAAAAGGTATCCTTCTCCTGCTGTACATTTCCTACCTTAGCCAAATTAAATTAATCTGAAAACTTGACTGCTATTTAACTGTCAAATTTAATACTCTAACAATAGCTTAATCTTTAAGCATGATTTAACATAATTTCCCGTTGTCTTAAATTCTAGTAAAAGTTTCTGGTATCATGCTGTATATAATAAGCATGTTGTCCATCTGAGAACAGTTTCCCACATGGCCCCAGCTTTACTTGTATAGTTGTCTTTCCTTTTCTTAATCTCCAGTTGCCTCTCTTCAGGTCTCATTCACTCTCTAGCTGTGTTGGCTGCAGAAAAAGTTATAATGATATTATTATTATAACGTAAGCAGAGATAACACCAATCTTTCAAAAACACTTTAAGAAAACAAAGTCAAACACACACTTATTATGAGTCAACCATTCTATTCCTAAACATTTACTCAAGAGAAATGAAAGAATATGTTCATACAAAAACATGTACATCAATGTTTATAGCAGCTTTATTTTAATAGCCAAAAGTGGAACCAAATTAAATGCCCATCAACATATTCATTAATAAACTGTGGAGTATACATTTCCAAATCTGGAGTATTGCGCAGAAAAAAAAAAAAGAAAAGAAAACCGCAATGAATCCTTGATACATACAACCATATGAATGAATCAGAATTATTAGACTGAGTGCAACAAAGAACACATTGAGACTGGTAGGAAGGGCCAAGGCGCTGAACGGGTTGGTTTGACAACCACATGAGATTTTTTTACACAGAAGGGATATCTCAGTTGCAGAGGTCTCCTATGAGGATCAAGGGGTCCTTCCCTCACACCAAAGTCTTGCCCAGTATTGCAGAACTGGGAAGAGATGTCCCCATAAATTTAGGCTATAAAAACCAGACAGGATTGTGGCTGAGTGACAGAGACACAGGCAGGTTCCCTTAAGAGGGCAGTGTACAAACAGACCCACTCCCTCTAAACTCTAGCACTGGGGAAGCAGCCTATAGGGGAGGGAATCAGGGACATATAGGGAGGAACTGGATTGTCTGGCATCAGAGCAAAAACTTGGGTGTGCTTTCTCCCAGACAGGGTGCTCACAGGATCATTGTTCCCATGCTGAGATCTCTCCCTTGCAGAGCTGACTGGCAGCCATAACTGAGTTCTCATCAGCCTGGCTGACCCTGGTGATCCCTGAGACCCCACTCCATCCAGTTTGCTGACCCACCCAAGAAGTTTGCAGTGGCTTTTCCATAAGAACAGCCTGCTCAGGTTAACGCTTCAGACTTTTTGGAAGTCTCTCAAACAAGCATAGGTGGAATCAGCAGGCCACATACCTCTAAAGGTACTAGCACCAGCCTGCCATCCTTTACAGCTTGGACTCTTCTGGGAACTTCCCAGCCCAATACAAGTAGCAGCCATCTGAAGATCACTCTGTAGCTCTTGTGAGGTAGCCCCAGGCAGTCACTGACTTTGTATCTCCTGGGTGGCCCCAGAGCCAATGCACCTGGTGGACAGATTCAGACCATACTGGATTACAACTCTACTCATCCATGAACAATACACTCAAGGTACCAACTCAGGCATAGAGCCTCATGGATGCATGTCCTGCTTCATATGGGTGTCTCCTACACAGAAGCTCTTCTATTGCAGTTGGAGCCAATCTTCCCAAGTGGTAGGCTTGGAGTTTAGTTAATATGTAACAGTGATTCTTACATCAACCAAGGCTCAATTACAATAGAACAGTGCACACAGATCACACAGGGGAACATCAGAAGTACCCAGCTCAGGTGACTGGGGAGGCTAAGCAACGGGGCCCTACATGACACCTACTACACGAGGCCACTTTACCAAGTCTGGGAGACAGAAGATCTACATAATACAAACAAAGGGAAGCAGCCAAAATGTTGGGACAAGGAAACATATCAGAAATGAAAGAGCATGAGAAATCTCCTGAAGAAGAACTAAATGAAATGGATGCAAGATAACTACCAGATACAGAGTTCAAAGCAATGATTAGAGGATGCTCAAGGAACTTAATGAGAACTTCAAGTATCTTGATGAGAATTTCAAGGAATTTAATGAGAAAATCAACACCATAAAAAACATAAAAAAGGACCAGTCAGAAATGAAGTGCACACTAACTAAAATAATTTGTAGGGGAATCAGCAGTAGAATAGAGGATACTGAGAACATAATAAAAAATATCTGGAATATAAGGAAGCAAAAAACACCCAATGAGAACAATAAAAAGGAAATTGAACCCCCCAAAGTGAAGACAACGTAAGGAGTTTTTGGGGCAACTTCAGGTTTACAGACATTCACATCATAGGCATACCAGGAGAAGAGAGGGAGCAAGAAATAAAAAAAAAATGTTTGAAAAAATAATGACACAAAAACTTCCCTTACCTAGTGAGAAAAATAAATCCAGGGAGCACAGAGAGCCTCAAACAACATGAATCCAAAAAGGCACACACCAAGAGACATCATAATTAAAATGTCAAAGTTTAAGGACATGGAGATAATCTTAGAAGTGGCAAGAGAAAAGCAGCTAGTTACCTACAAGAGAGCTCTCATGATTGTCGGCTCATTTCCAACAGAAACTTTTCAGGCCAGAAGAGAGTGGCACAAAATATTCAAAGTTATGAAAAGAAAGAACCTACAACTAGGATTACCTGAAAAAGCTATCATTTATAATTGAAAGTTAGATAAAGGGCTTCCCATACAATGAAAAGCTGCTACAGGAGTTCATCAATACTAAACCAGTATTACATGAAATGTTAAAGGATTTTCTTGAAGGAGAAAGATGATGAGGAAGAGAATAATTAAAATATAAGTAATAGGAACAATAAAATGGAAATAAATGCATATTTATCAACAATTGAATCTAAAAATCAAAACAAATAAACAAGGAATCTAATGCACAAAATAAACTGATGAATACAGTAGAACCAGGGACGAGGAAACATGACACAGACACATTTCAGAAGGAATGGGGGAAGACAGCTGGGAAGAGATTAACCAAGGAACATATATGTATACATGCATTGCTTATGGACTGGGATGGGGCAGGAACCAGGTGAAAGTGTATAGTGGGAGTTAGGGGGAAGAGCAATAGCAATAATACTCTCAAAAATAAAAGTTAAAAAAAAGAAATGTAGTGTGCAACACATAATGCTAAGTTAAGAACGCCCTTCACAAAAGATTACACAATGATTGATTCCATTTATAGGAAACTAAAGGCCTGGTGCATGAAATTTGTGCACTGGAGGGGGTGTCCCTCAGCCCGGCCTGCACCCTCTCACAGTCTGGGTGCCCTAGGGGGATGTCTGACTGCCAGCTTAGGCCTGCTCCCCACATCCTTAGAGCTGCGGAGGCAGGAGAGGCTCCCACCACTGCTGCTGTGCTCGCCAGCTGTGAGCCCAGCTTCTGGCTGAGTGGCACTCCCCCTCTGGGAGCGCACTGACCATCAGGGGGCAGCTCCTGCATTGGGCATTTGCTCCCTGGTGATCAGTGAGCGTCATATCAATCGGTCATTCTGCTGGTTGGTTGATTTGCATATTAGCCTTTTATTACTGTATTTTCTGGCATATAAGATGACTGGGCATATAAGATGACCCCCAACTTTTCCAGTTAAAATATAGAGTTTGGAATATATTCACTGTATAAGACTCCCCCTCTTCCAATGCACACCAAATAAAAATTTTAAAAAACATCAGATTTGATTTCGAGCCCCAACTTTTGAGAAGATTTTCCTGGGTTAAAAAGTCGTCTTGTACGCCAGAAAATACGGTATATTGGATGTGGAGAACAGGAAAATCCATACATAAAAGTGGATTTGTCGTGGCCAATGAATTGCAGAGGGGAGAGTTGGGACTGATTGCTTATAAGAACAGGATTTCTTTGGGTATGATGGGAATATTCTGGAATTAGCCTGTGGTGATGGTTTTACAACATAGATAATGTACTAAGAATTACTATTTGTACACTTTCAAACAGTGAATGTTATAGCCCAATTTTTAATAATAAATTGGGAAAATCCTCACATGAGAAATTAAGTTGGCATTATGAGGTTTACTCTATATGTGCAACTAAGATGTAACAGGGACTGTAATTCACTCATCCCTCCTTGCCCAGGAATTATCAGTTAAGATAGTCCTGCTTTTTGTTCCTTGAAGTTTGCAGTAGAAGTAGTCCCAGGTATCAGTTCCTAAGAGAGAAATCCTTCCCATTAAGCTGTGGGCCCAGGAGAGTCACCCTCATCAGGCTTCACACTGACAAAGTCCTAGCCATTCCTTGAGCTCCTGTGGACATTGAGGAGAGGACAGCATCCTTGTTTCACACATCTTCTCTCACAGCCACAGGCTGTCCTGGAACCTTTTAGGTGCAATGGCCATCATCCTTATGCCCAGCTGATTCTTCACCTTGGTAGGTCTTTAGCCCCTCACTTTGCTGGCGAGCCAGTGGACAATGTCCCTGGAGACCATCAACCCTGATACACATACAAAGGCAGGTAGCAGGGCTGAGGTACTCCAGCTCCTGCCACTTGCCCGTCGGGTCCACCCCATTCAGCCCGAAGTTTCCCCACCAAACATTCAGGCCCTCTAGGGTACTGTGCCGATTCTATGACCCACGGAGTCTAGGTTTATGGAACAGCTGTCATCTGTCTTCAGCCACAACTCAAAACTGCTGGTCTCCACTGCCTGTTTATAGACTTTCAACAACCCTGCAGGGACCTTCTGATAAGTGTGGCCGACACCCACTGAGACAATGTCCTGGTGGAGGCTGCTCTCCTCCTCAAGAAGCACCTTTCCTTGGGGATTACTTAGGGGGTCATCAGCTCTTCCAGGGAAGGAAGTTCTGTGAGAGCACCCCCTTCCCTACACTGTGGGTCTCTGCCTACGAGGCTGCTCAGGTCTTGGCTCTCCCACATGAGGTGCCTACAGAGCTCTCTGGTGAGATGGCCTGTTCACCTGCACACCAAGCTCAGGACTAAAGCAGCGATGATGAGGCCTCCCCTGCTCTGCTCGGTACAGCGGGGCGGGGATGCTCCTGAGATACCCACAAGCCTGGCACCTTAGACCTCTATCCTGGTACTTACAATGGGGTAGAGACTCCACAGCTCCTGCTGATGACTGGGTCCTTAAAAAGCCTACTGAAGGGTCTGCAGGACACTGGACATCCCACTGTCCTGGTTTAAACTGAGTTCGAGATGTCGAGCAGCTGCAAGGTGGGTCCCTGGTGCTCCATAGGCACCTGGAAGCCAGGAGCAAACTTTGAATTTCATGTCCTGAGGCCTTAGTGCTGCTGCAGTACTGAAAGTCTCTGTCAGACACTTCCCATGGCATGCCCAAGTTCATGGCTATTGCAGGCAGACAACACACCAGGACCACATCACAGTGAATGATTCCTCTGAGGAAATGGGGCCTGTGGATCTGCGGTGTGCAGGGCATAGACACGCATGGGTTTGGCTAGGAGGGAAGATAGCTGCAGTCAGATGTGCAGCACTGCTGGGAGCAGCAGGGACCTAGCTACACCATCCCTTGTAGTGTAGGCCTCCCGCCAGCCCCACCTGGAGCCTCTCTGGCGCACTGGAGCCTCCCTTTGCCAATTCCTGTGGAGGGCAGGGAGCTGCCAAGGGGCAGCCAGCACCCTTGACAGCTCCAGGGGTGCCCACTGCTGTCCAAAGGCCTCGGGGTTCCCAGCTGCACCCGGGCTCCTCAGAAGAGGTGGTGGCTGCTGTGGAGCCCCCTTTCTGGCCATGTCTAGTGTTTTTATAAAATGCTAGCGGTCTGGTGCATGAAAACTCATGCAATGGAGGGGGCGGGGTCCCTCAGCCCAGCCTGACCCCTCTCATCGTCTGAGAACCCTCATGGGTGGGAGGCGACCCAGTGATCAGGAGAAGGCGACACCCCCATCACATCTCTCTTGCTGCCACTGCTGTCAGCACAAGCCTTGGAAGGCCCTGGTTACCTGAGCCTCTGGTGGCCCTGGGTGACTGGTCAGCTGCCATGTGAGGCTTGTCTGTGCCTTAGGCCGGCCCTGGGCAGCTGAGAATCTAAGGGGACTAGGGGACTTCAGAGGCAGGCACACACTCACTGCCCTGGCTGAGGGAACTGGGCGTGGCCATCTTTGAGGGTGTGGCATCAATTAGCATATTCCCTCTTTATTAGATAGGACAAGAGAAAATTAGTCCTGGCTGGTGTGGCTCAGTTGGTTGGAGCATTGTCCTATATATCAAAAGGTATGTATGTATGTATCTATCATCATCTACCTCTCTCTCTTCCCTCCTCTCTAAAATCAGTAAGTGGATTCTGAGGGTCCCAGCTAGGACGCAGCTGTGTCTTGGCCAATGACCCTGGCCCGTGCCTCACCCTCCCCAGTGAGGGAAGGGTCCCACCTGGCGCTATCTATCTCGGGACCCCTGTGTGCATGTAGGCGCACCTGGCTTCTCCTATAGCATGCTGAAGGGAGTGGGGGGGGGGGGCGGGAAGCAGAGGCCTTTCCCTGCCCTGCATGCCCGCTCTCATCCCTTCAGCTGCTCTGGGTCCAAGTTTGCAGTTGGCGACTAGTCCTGGGGGGCGTTCCACCCACAGGCAGATGGATGGATATGTGGTTGAAAGTGGTTTTCCACGGAAGCAGATGGGCCTTTCCTGGGTTCTGCGGACTGTCCCTGGGCTGGAGGGCCGCTGGGGTGAGACCCCGTATGTGTTCCATGCAGAACCACTGGTGTCCCTGTCTTATTTTTTCCTTCCGTGTTTTCTTATCCAGCGCATATCTTGACTCACCTGGCGGTGGCCCCAGTGCACTCACCCCAATCCCCTCTACACCCCATGCCTTCTCCCTCTCTCCTCTCCTCACTGCCCGCTGCCATCAGGAGGGAGAGGCCCATGCTGCCTGGGCTTGTCCTCAGGCCTCAAGGGCACCTCCTCCGCAGTGAACTAAAGAGGGCGTGGTCTTGTTGCTTCTGGAAGGCCTGCAAGACTAGGACAAAAAAACAGAACATGGATGGAGGAAAGAGGAGAAACCTGCAAAACTCAGGGTCAGCCAGCTCAGCATAGCTATGACTCCTGATTGCTCAAGGGGGCTGCCCCCCCCCACGGGAGGGAGATGGGCGTGCCTCCCCTTTCCTGCCAGGCTCCCCTAAGCTCCTCAAGTGCATCCTGCAGCCTCCACCCCAGGAGCTGGCAGGGAATGGGAAATACCAGCCCCAGCACGGCCTGGGGCACCTGAAGGACATCCCAGAGCTCTCCAGGGGAACAACCAAAGGCCATGGCCAAACAGCGCCAGTTCCCCCAACAGAGAGGCTCAAGGGCCACTAAAATGAAAAAAATCAGTATCCTGTTTCCTACATTAGATGCAATGGCATATCCTATTCTTTGGTGAAAACTGCTGGGGAATGAATATTGCATTAAGACTCAGAGACAGCAGTATAATAATCCACAATAATACTAGATTCAATAGATGATGCTGAAAAGGAAAATATTCCCATCAAATTTTTTTCCTCTTTTAAAATTTAATAAATCTTTATTGTTCAATTATTACAATTGTTCTTCTTTTTCCCCCCGATAGCTACCCTCCACCGGGTTCCCACCCCACCCTCTACCTTTTGTCCACCCCTGACTTTCTGTCTAGCAGTCCAAATTACTCCCATATGAGCCTGGGTCCCCAGGGTCTCACCCATAACTGGGGTTCGGTGCAGTTGGGAGCTTTTGTCTCCTGCCTGCTAGAGAAAGACAGCCTGGCCCTCAGCTGCCCATCCTCTCTGCACACGTGTCTGTATCTCAGCCTTGTGCAGCTCCTCTGATTCTCCGTGCTTTTTTCTTTCCTTCTAGTTGGAGAATTTCCACTCAGCCAGATTTCCTGTGGTTCTGGATGATGTCTGTTTTGTCTTTTAGTTTATAGTTTTGAAATAGTTTTGTGAGGCAGCAGTTTAGGTGTCTACCTATGCCGCCACCATCTTGGTTTCTGCCCCCATCAAATTTCTTTAAAAAGTATTATTCCTTTGGGAATGTCATGTCATAAATTATAATTAAAAGTAGGTGTGATCATCATGCTACTGAGAATTTTAATAAAAATTGGGTCTTTGTAATGGTACTAGATTTATTTATTTATTAGTAGTATTTAACATTTTACTTTAATTTTTTAAAAAATATATTTTATTCATTTTTTATTTTCTAATAAGACTAAATTTATTCAACAATCTAGTAAAAGTTTTGAGTATAAGTATCCAACAGTATAAAAAGTACAAAACAGATTTGTAGATCTCTAATATATTATTACGAAGTGCATGACTCATACAGTACCTCATACAGGCAAAGAGAGGTGGAAGGGGAAAAGAAGACTGTGGTTGACTGTGGTCTAGTAATACATAAATTAATACAGAAGTAGAGATGATCCATATTATAGTATATTCTACCACTGATACTGTAGCCAAAATGTACAAAAGAAAAAGAAAAAAAGACCATTTCAAAGTAACTCAGGAGGAAGAAGAGAATGGCGGAGACTTGCAGTACACTTTCGAGGCTGTGGGAATGCCGCCCCAAACCACTGCGTTGTCTGTACAGAGGGTGGCTTGCAGTTTCTTCCAAAGGAATATAAAACTTTAAGTTTAGAATAAGAACTATAAAACTACAGGGTGCTCATAAAAAGTAGCTCACTCCTTATTGTTATTCATACTACCCAATTTTTAAAATCTGGCTTTAAAAATAAGCACTGAGTCACTTCATTATAAGGTCGGTAAATGGTCCTCCCTCGTTCTGAAAAGTGTGCACTGGTGCTATTCTTCCTGAACAGATAGCAAAAGAGGCAATGAGAGTACCTGGGTTTGGGTTCAAGTAACAGGCTTTTCATAAAAATTTTAGAACCTAAGGGCCTCCTCATTCAGAATTTAGCATCTAACACCTCAATGTTCAGAAAGCCTGACTACAAAAAGTCAAACCAACCCACTCAGTATTCACACACCTCTTTCCTTTTACTAGAATTTTACTTTAATATAGTGGGGGAAAGAAGGGGACCCTAAAACCCTCATACATTAAAACAGGTTGAACAAACACTCTACACAGATAAAACCTTCACAAAGGTCAACCGAAGTAATCCAGAGCTAAAACTGAATTGTGTAAATTTTCAATGAAGTCACCAGTAATGCAACACAAGCAAAAGTCAATTATTTACACACTCATGAGCCCTCCGAGAAACATGCCCCCAGAAGCACCAAGCTTTGTTAGTTTTACGCTATCCTGAAAGCTTCCATGTTTTTTCAGATAAATGAACATGTTTCATAGAGTGTGTTCTCTACCATGTGGTAAAATTAAGCTTTGGTACTATTTTTATAAGATTGCTTATCCTGAAGACTTGACATTTCCCCAAGAGGAGCTTTGATGCTGCTTTAGAAGTTTCATATAAATTAAAATCTTCATCAAATAGCAACATGAAGGAGGTGACACAGGTTACAACATAGACAGTCCAGTTACCTCTTTGTATATTTAGAAATGACTCCTTCAAGGTATTTGCACCAGAAAGCTTATTCTGTCCTGCTTAATATTCATTCAGTAGTACAGGTTTGAATCCTCAGAACCTTGGCAAGACCTTACTATTTCAAAATTATTAACAACTACCTCAGGGGGCAAGTCCAGGTTACTGGTTTATGACAAATGTATTATCATGAAGGAAAAACAAGTGTAGTGAGCCATCTTTAAAAATCCCCCAACCACTGCTTCTCAATATAGAAAGACTAAAACTACGTATGTTTATCATACAACAATTCCATCTCTGTCTCCTGGAGTCCCCCTAGTTTCATTCATGACAAGGGGATTTAAAAGAAAACGTCTTAAAAGAGCACTTTACAGCAACATTCAGCTTTCCTATGACATACTCAGCATCTTAGATATTATGTGCACGTCTGGTTTTCCTTTTAGTAAACTAAACACTGGCTTCAGAGTTGGTGGAACTCATGGAAGTGAAGGGGAAAGTAACCCATTTGGAACTATTCTAAAAATTGTCTTTTGGCAGAATAGTAGGTATCCAAGTGGAAAACAGGAAGGTCGGTTTGTTGCTGTGTTTTTTTTTTTTTTTTTTTGTCTTTTGTTTTTGTTTTTTTCTAAAATTTCAAACGTTTCCTGTTCCCCTTCTACATACATCTCAGTCTCCACTCCTGGGTGGAGATGGGCAGAGGCTTGGGGCCGGCATCTCCGGCTTCTCGGCAGCTGCCTTCTTGTTGCTGCAGCAAGGCTTGAAGAGGTGCGTGTCAATGAGGACTTCCCCAAAGCGGCCTTTATAGATAACCCCACAACATGTTTTCTGTCTTTTCCAGTATGTGAGATCTAAAAAGGAAAAAACTGGCATTCTGCTGGAAGCCGAAGCTACTTCTGTATGTGAGCCATCATCTGACTGGTTACTGTAACAAGGAGACTGAGCTGGGGAGGCACTTGAGGTGGTACTGTGAGCATCAGAATTGTGACGTTTAAATTCTTTCTGTAGTTTGCTAATCTGGTTGCTTTTTATCCTGTTTCCAGATAGAGTCTTCACTTTCTTTGGTTTCAGTGTAGTCTTCAGACTGGGTCCTGCCCTTGCATCTACCACATGATTCCAGTTTTTTGTTTTTTTTTTGGATCCTGCTGGCAATTTCTTCCATCTTTTCACAAGCAGGACACAGGCATTACAGATGTCTCCTGAATGTGTCTGATGCAACCCAAAACAACTCTGGAAATCCTTCTCATAGCGTTTACTGTCTGTGAATTGAGAACTGGAGGACTTAGCTCTGCAAATACAGCAGCCTTCTATACTTTGGTACATCTTTGGCTTGTGAAAACCAAACATCTTTTCTTCTAGGCAAGTCTCCCAAAAGGAGCCGTTCCACGCGCAGTCATGTTCCCGAGGTGCGCAGTGCACGCCAGGCCAACCACCCTCCCTCCCGCCACCCCCCCTCCCCCCGCGCCTATCGCTCCCTCCTCCTCAACTGCCTTCTATTTTATTGATTTTTTACAGAGAGGAAAGGAGAGGGATAGAAAGTCAGAAACATCGATGAGAGAGAAACATTGACCAGCCCCCCACTGAGAATGTGCCCGCAACCAAGGTACATGTCCTTGACTGGAATCGAACCCGGAACTGCTCAGTCCACAGGCTGATGCTCTATCCACTGAGCCAAACCAGTTTCGGCTGTACTAGATTTATTATCAAAAGATTGCAACCTAACATAATTGAAGCTGAAGTATTAACAGAATCTGCGAAGGAGAGGTTATTCTGATTCCAAGAACTGATTTTTGCCCACCTGATACTGGCCACGGTGTTAGAATAAGTTTATCAGTCATTGCTTTTATCAGTTGTTTCTATATCATGTTTTTGTTTTTATGTCATGTCTTTGTTGTTGTTATATCATGTTGTTATTTTTTACTTTTTAATTAACTATAGGCCCAGTGCATGAAATTTGTGCATGGGTGTGTGTGTGTGTGTGTGTGTGTGTGTGTGTGTGTGTATGTGTCCCTCAGCCCAGCCTGCACCCTCTCCATTCTGGGATTCCTCAAGGGATGTCCAACTATCCCTCTCACAATCCAGGAGTGCTGGTTCCCAAATGCTCACCTGCCTGCCTCTGATTGCCTCTAACTGCTTCTGACTGTTAGCCTGATCACCCCCAGCCATTGCCCTGCCAGTCTCATTGATGCCTAACTGCTCCCCTGCCAACCTGATTGCCCCTAACTGCTCTCCCCTGAAGGCCTGCTCACCCTAACTGCTCTCCCCTGCAGGACTGGTCACCTCTAACTCCCCCCCCCCACAGGCCTAGTCCCTGCCCCTAACTGTCCTCCCTTGTAGGCCTGGTCCTCCTCAGCTGCCCTCCATTGCAGGCCCGGTCACCCCAACTTCCCTCCTCTACTGGCCTGGTCACCCCTATGCCCTCTCCTGCAGGTTTGATCATCCCCACCTGCCCTCCCTTGCTGGTCTGATCCTCCCAACTGCCCTTCCCTGCTGGCCTGATTGCCCAGAACTGCCCCCCTTGCAGGCCTCGTCTCTCCCACTGCCCTCCCCTGCTGGCCATCTTGTGGAGGCCATCTTGTGTCCACATAAGAGGAACCATCTTTGACTACATGGGGGAAACCATCTTGTGTGTTGGAGTGATGGTCAATTTGCACATTACTTTTTTATTAGATAGGATTTATGTATTATTTTCCTATATATTTTACTAATTTTCTTTTGTCTCTAACACTTCAATTATAAAGGGCAAATCGTGATTTTTTTTCTTCTAATTCCCCTTCAATGTGCAATGAATCCATGCACCAGGCCACTAGTGATGTTATAAATATCTAAATGGCCCTTGGCAGAACAAAGGTTCCCCACCCCCCTGAAATAAAGGAGCTCATTCTCTTGTGTTCTTTGCTCTCTTGGGAATTGTGAGACTCCAGGCTTGTGGGGCTCCTTTGTTCCATGTGGACCCCACACACACTGGACTAATGGACTGTGAATAGCCTGATGCTGAGCTGGACCCAGCTCCAACATGGAAAGGAAACTCTGGACAAGGGCTTTGCTTGCCACTCCACTGCAACCCCATATAGTCTTCTTCTATGGCTGGACTAAGGGAAATGGGACTATGGAAACCCAGGTGTGTGATTCCACAGAAATAAACCTTTCTACCATATCTCATCCTCCACGAGGTTCTCAAGAAATGCTTCTTCCAACATTATCTCAAGAACTCCACTTCCACTGATAAATTTTTTTTTTTATAGAGCAAGACACACTAAAAAGGGCTGTCTACTTAAAAAACCCTATCTACATAATTACAGAGAGATATTCTGTTTCTCCTTTGGAATTTCAACATGACATGGTTCCCCCTTTTTTGAGACAATTCTTGCAGTAAGAAAGAAAAAGAAAATTCTAAGAACAGGAAAAGAAGAAACAAAATGATCACAATTTATAGATTCCATGTCTGTTCATATAAAAAATTCAAAAACATCTGCATGTAAAATATTCCCATAAGAAAAAATTAGAGTTTAGCAAGGTACTGAATCCCAGCTCAAAATGCAACATAATTTTATTTCTAAAGCTGGCAAGAAAAAGAAAATAGAATTTTAAAATTATATTTATACTAGGATCAATAATATTAAATGATTGAGAATAAATCTAAAAACAAATGCAAGATCTCTATGGGAAATACTTTAAATATTGAGTGTTAATTAAACAGTCTATTAAATAGTTTGGAAAACTCAGTTTTATAAATGTATTTTCTCCTCTCCACAATTTATTTATAGATACAACACAATTCCAGTCACAATCTTTGTGATGTATTTGTAGTGCTTGACAAGGTATTTATAAAAGACTAGAGGCATGGTGCCTGAAATTCATGCATGGGAGTGTTTGTCCCTCAGCCCAGCCTGCACCCTCTCCAATCCAGGACTGCTGACTCCCAACTGCTCACCTGCCTGCTTTCCTGATTGCCCTGAACCGCTTCTGACTGCTAGCCTGATCACCCCCTAACCTCTCCCCTGCCAGCCTGATTGATGACTAACTGCTCTCCTGCTAGCTCGATTGCCCCTAACTGCCTTCCCTTGCCAGCCTGGTCACCCCTAACTTCCCTCCCCTGCAGGCCTGGTCCCCACCAACTGCACTTTCCTGCAGTCCTGGGTCTCCCCCAACGGCCCTTCCCTGCAGGCATGTTCATTCCCAACTTCCCTCCTCTGCTGGCCTTGTCACCAATAACTACCCTTCCCTGCAGGCCCAGTCATCCCGAACTGCTCTCCCCTGCAGGCCTGAGTCTCCCCCCTCCCCAAGTGCCCTTCCTTGCAGGCCTGGTTGCCCCCAAGTTACCTCCTCTGCTGGCCTGGTCCCCTGACAACTGCCCTCCTTTGCAGGTCTGATCCCTCCCAACTCCCCTCCCTGCTGGCCTGATCACCCAGAACTGCCCTCCTTTTCAGGCCTGGTCCCTCCCAGGTACCCTCCCTTGCTGGCCATCTTGTGGTGGCCATCTTGTATCTACAGAGAGGCGGTCATCTTTGACCACATGGGTGCAGCCATCTTGTGTGTTGGAGTGACAGTCAATTTGCATTTTACTCTTTTATTAGATAGGTTTTTAGAGCTTTTCCTGCTTTCTTCCCTTCCCAAGCATTCAGTTCTAAGGCATGAGGAGAAAATCAGGGTGATGTGGTGGCCCTGAGTGAGGTGCTGGAGCCTGGATGGAATGAGGAAGGTGTAAGTCTGGGAAGGGCCCCCTGCATAGTGCTGGATCTCAAGTCAGAGCATCCCTGAAAGGTGAATAACATAGGATGAGAGATCACAGATTGAACAAGATCAGGAGGCATCCATACAGGGTGCAGAAGGACAGCCTCGCTTGGGTTTTCAGAGCCTGGTGGGGGAAATAATCTGCAGAAGAAATGGTCCAGGAGTCTGGGAAAGAATGGGGTGAAGAGGGCATACAGTTAAAAAGGACAGCAGTGGAGACAACACCATGTGGGGTGTTACAATCCAAATGGAGGTGAGGAGGATATGTGCATAGGGGCATGGACAACAGATACTGGTTACAAACAAGAGGATTGAACTATTAATCAAAGATATGATGTGGGATCCAGCTTACTGTTAGAAAGGAAGTTAAGAATTGAAAGCGACCAACTAGAATGCACCATGTTGTATTAGATTGGAAGCATTGGTAAGTCCCTTTGATTTTCAATATGTTTTGATGCAGAACTGGATATTAATGTGTGCATGTATGTATGTGTATTTATGGACACACATGATTCCCTGCTGCTCAATGAGGGATACTATGAGCAATGACAACCCCGATAGCAATATGCACACCCACCACAATTCGTGCTCAGATCGTGGTTTCTAATCATCACTGGCCCCTAAAAGGAATCAGAACTTTTATGAAAAAAATGGCTGATTCTAGGGCTGGGTCAGAGCACTACAGGATGAACTTGGAACTTCTTGTTGTCTAGAGAGGAAGGAGGTTCCCAAACAATAATGGAGACAGGTCAAAACACATTAACTCACCTTCAAATGGGACCACTGGCCCAATGAAATTAAGCACCAAAATAATAAGCTTTCTCTTCTCCCTGACTTGTTTGTTTCACATTAAGCATTTATAAATGTAGAAGGAATGAAATAAGAATATCATTTGGCAAACAACATAATAATTGATTCCTAAAAGGATAATCAATAGATGCTAAATCTAGTGTGTGTAATTTTGAGGAGTAACAAAATATTCAGACACTCAGAGTACCTGTACACAAGACATTTGTGACAAACAAAGATAAATAGTACTTTTCCTGTGGACAAACCTGGCAGACACTTCATAACCACATGATTACAGTCAACACTGGCAGCAATGGAGCAGAGCCTAAACAAGCGGTTGCACATCCTTCTCAAAATCCAGAACTGCTGGCTACAAACTGCTCACTTGCCTGCCTCCCTGATTGCCCCCAACCACTTCTGGCTTCAAGCCTGCTCAAACCCTAACCACTACCCTGTCTAACTGCTCCCATGCCAGCCTGTTTGCCCCAATTTTGCTCCTCTGATTGACTGGTCACCCCTAACTGCCCTCCCCCGCAGACTAGATCGCCTCCAACTGACCTCGTTTGCAGGACTGGTCCTTCCCAACTGTCCTTCCCTGCTGGCCTGATTACCCACAACTGCCTTCTCTTGCAGGCCTGGAACCTCCCAACGGCCCTCTCCTGCCGGCTGTATTGTGGTGGCCATCTTGTGTCCACATGGGGGCAGGATCTTTGACCACATGGGGAAAGCTCTCTTGTGTGTTGAAGTGATGGTCAATCTGCAAATTACTGTTTTATAAATAGGATAGAGGCCTGGTGCATGGGTGGGGACCAGCTGGTTTGTCCTGAATAAGGGTGGGGGTTCCCTTGGGGCATGGGGTGGCCTGGGTGAGGGGCCTGTGGTGGTTTGCAGGCCAGCCACACTCCCCAGCAACCCAAGTGGAGGCCCTGGGATCTGGAATTAATTTATGTTCTCCAATTCAAACTTTGTAGCCTGGAGTGGAGCCAAGTCTTCTGCTTGCTCCGTTTTGATAGCCATTTCTGTTTGGATTAATTTAAATTCTATAATTGAAACTTTGTAGCCTAGAGTGGAGGCCTAGGTGCTAGGGCTGCAGAAGTTGGCTTCCTACATTGCCTGGGAAATCCTAGCCTCTGCTCTCTCCAGCTTCGCGGCTGCCACCATTTCTTTTGGGATTATGTATCTTCTATAATTGAAACTTTGTAACATTGAGTGGAGGCCTAGGCCAGCAAGGGCAAGCCAAAAGCTTGGCTCCCTCCATTGCTGGGGAAACCCAAGCCTCCCTCCTCCTCTCAGTGGCTGCAGTCATCTTGGTTGGGGTTTATTTGCTCCTGATTGGCTGGTGGGCATGGCTGGTGGGAATGGCTGGTGGGTGTGGCTCGATGGGGGGTATGGTCAATTTATATATTACTCTTTTATTAGATAGGATTATGTAAGATCATTCCTTTTTTAAAGAAATGAACACTAAAGTATTTAGGAGTAAAGAAGTATCATGTCTGCAACTTACAAATACTTCAAATATTATATCTAACAAACCTACATTTACATTTATTTAGGTAATAGACAAGAAGGGAGAAAGGATCAAGTAAGTATAGTAAAATGTTAACTTTTGGGGAATGGTTTTTAGGAATTCTTTGTACTATTCTTGTAACTTTTCTATAAGACTGAAAATTCTAATACAGAATATTTCTAAAAGAAAAATTCTAAGAATAATTTTAACAACTTACAACCCATTAAATTAAATAAACCCTCAGTTTGTATCAAAGGAATAAATCAAAAGTTTAATGAAGAAGAGATATTTACACTGATTCCATAAAACTACCCCATTAAGCAATACTTGTGAAGGGAAAGAGGAGACATTACAGAGGAGAAACCCAGCAGATAGTACCTTCACTGATCACCATTAACATCACCAAGACTGGCAACTCAAAATTGCAGGTCATATCACAGGATGCAATGAAAACAGTATAGGGTTATTTCTGTGATGCTCCTGCATGTTGATCATAAAAATATTGGCACAAGGAAACATCAGAAAAATCCACATTGAAGCACATTCTACATACATTAATGGAACTTCCTATTCAAAAGATTCAAGGTCATGAAAGTCAAGGAAAGACTAAGGACCTGTTCCTGACTGAAGGATAGGAATAGACACTGCAGCTCAGTGTAAGCCATGATCTGAACAGGGGCTTTCATGCTATAGCAGATACTACAGACAAGTGGCAAAAAATTGAAAAGAATGTGAGGATGAAATTATGGAATGTATTAGTGTGAATTTTCTAACTGTGAAGGTGGTATGGTAGACAAGTGGAATGTAGTAAAGGAATAAGGCTTGGTGGCACAGTGTCAACAATTTACTCTCAAATGGTTCAGGGCAAAGAAGTTCTCTGTACTAAAACTTGGATCTTTCTGTAATTTTAAGACTCTTTCTAAAACGATCAGTCAGTAAATGGAAAAGTAGAAAAGCCTTAGGCAAACTTTATTCTCCCATGAGGAAAGATTTTTCAAATCAGTGTTTAAGAATACATTTGCCCAACAGCACTATAACAATTTTAATACAGGTAATTAGAAGCCACAACAGTAGATATCAAAATTATGTCTATCTAAATCTTTAGGACCAAGTATTGTGATAAAATTGGAATATGCAAAAAAAATCTATCAACTAGCATCATTAAATATTAATGGCAAGTTGTCTGTTTGGATATTGTTTAAACAGTTGGTATTTGGGCAATTTGAGTATGTATAACTCAATATTTCTGGCTTTCATTTAAAAAAATGTGCTTAAAACTTAGTTAGATTCCCCCCAAATACCCCAGTTTAAAATACTATATAAATTTTCATTAAACATATGATCAAAATTTTTTTCTTTAATAAAAAGTTCACGTCAAGTGTCTAATGGGAAACAAAATGTTATGTAAACAGTCCAGTGAACAATTTTTTATTGTTTATTATTCAGATCATGTAATTTTCCAGCAAAATCTCTTGATATTATTATTGTATTTTCAAAAATAGATCTTGACATGAACTTGACGCACTGATTGATCCTACAGATAGATCCTACAGGACAACCTCTATAGTATTCTCTTTCTGGATTTAGCAGCATTTGGAAAGAAAAAGAATTATATTATTTAAATTACAGCAAGTGTAAGTGTTAAGGAGAATAAAGACATCCATACCTGGTTATAATACAAAACGCAAGAATACTATGAAATATAATTATTAGTTTAGTGGTTGCACTCTGAATTGTTTGGTATCATGGCTAAATGTCAGAGCTTCTGGTTTTCCCCACTCCTAATTTATTCAACACAATGCACTAAGGTAGTATGAGAAGCACTGGAGTTATAAGATGAATATGACACAGCCCACCCCTGAACAATCATCTAATATGTAAAAAGCCAGGGTTGTAATGACTGATCATGACCAAAGGCTGACCAACCCAGAAGTCCTTCAGTCAGTGCTGGGTTGGTGGGGTGACCCAGAACTGACTGCCCACCTGCAGCCTAGTGACCCAGTACTGACTGCCCAGAGGGCTGAGACCCAGAGATAGTGGCAGGGTCTGATCCACAGCCTCAGTGGCAGCAGTTGATCAGTACTTACCTCTTTCTTTCTCTCCTTTCCTTTTGAGCTTCGCCAGCAGTTGGGCTTTTCTTTCTCTCCCTGCCTCTGTGGGGCTGCTGTTAAGTGCTGCTTCTCTGATCAGGCCCAGACATAGGCCCGGAGATGCTGACTGGCAAAGGTACTGACCAATTATAACCAAATATGGGTGCTATGAAGTATCAATGGCTGCCTAGGAGGTGTAGCTTTTGACACTGACTGGCATAGAAACTGACCAATCAAAACCAAATCTGGGTGCTGTGGGGATACAATGGCTGCCTAGGAAGTGTAGCTTTTGACACTGACATAGAAACTGACCAATCAGAACCAAATTGGCTAGCAGAAGAGGGCAGTCGGGGCAAGATCAGGCTGGCAGAGGAGGGTCGTTGGGGTAAGATCAGATCAGCAGGGGGTGGCAGTTTGGGGTGAGATCAGACTGGCAGGGAAGGGCCATTGGGGGCAAGATCAGGCCAGAAAATGAGGGCAGTAGGGGGTGATCACGCAGGCAGGCAGAGGCAGTTAGGGGTAATCAGGCAGACAGGCAGGTGAGCAGTTAGGAGCTGACAGTCCCAGACTGCAAGAGGGATGACTGACTGCCAGTTTAGGCACAATCTGATGCCACAGGGATTGGGCCTAAACTGCAATTGGACATCCCCCAAGGGGTCCCCAGTTGGAGCGGGTGCAGACTGAGCTGAGGGAACCCCCCTCTGTGTACGAATTTTATGCATCAGGCCTCTAATATATATATATATATATATATATATATATATATATATATATATATATATATATATAAACAGCTAATATGCAAAGTGTCCCCTCAGGAGTTCGACGGGGAGAATCATGAATTCGATCACACACTATGATGTGTACTGACCACCAGGCGCAGAGCAGAATGAAGGAAGGCCTTGTCTGGGAGCCGGAAGGGCCCTGATCAGACCTGATTGCCAGCCAGATGTAGGGACCCTATCTTTGCAGGATTTTTTTGTGCACTGGGCCTCTAATTTACTCTAAACTGAAAAAAATACAATAAAAAAAACAGGCAATTTCCACTCAGAGTCATAGATACCACCAACCAATATAACACAAGGCACTATTGGAGCAGAGGAGACATTTTGTGTCTATATTGTTGGCTTTTTGGTGGAGGTGATATGTAAGTTGATACCTGATGGACAAACAATAAAAATGTATGCCAGAAAGAGAAATGAAGCAGGTGTCAGGACTAGACATGAGGAAGAACATTTGTGGAACTAGAAATGTCTAGTTTAGCTAGCTGTTGGAACAAAGGGGCAGAGTAGCAAATATAAGGCTGCATTATTTGGCAAGAAGTGGATTTCAGTGTTTTTACTCCATGCAAAGCAGATTGGAGTTTTTCATGAGGGTAAAAGGTGAAACAATGGCAAAGTCAATCACTGGAGTTTTAAATATTGCCCCTCAGCTGGCAGTTATATGAACTGTAACTGCTTGACTCAGTATTACTAGATGAGTCTGGTTATTTGGCCTTGTATCACCAGCAAAAACATGAGAAGTGGATGAAGCCAGTTTTCTGACCATAGTTTCATCGTGCATGTTGACAGTCCATGGCAGAGGGAAGGACAAGAATAGCCAATGAAAAGAGATGCATACTGGTAGACTTCTGAGATGTGTAAAGAGCTGTAGATTACATGTGTGCCGAGGTCCAGCCCCAGCATTCTAGGGGTCCTCAAAGGTGTGGCCGTCGTCGGTGAAGAATGAAGGTCATGGAGACAGCTTTCAGATGATCAGCATAATCAGGTTCTTCTTTATTGCCCTGTTTCACCTGTATTTATACTATTTGATTATATAAACATGTGTCTATAGTTACTTCATGGTATGCTTTGGTTTCTCCTTTGACCTTTTACCTTTTTTTTTTTTTATGTTTACAGTTTCTTATCTGACCTTTGCTAAAAATCTTATTTCTGTTCAGCTCTGCTGATTTTAATCTTATTTATTGTCTATGTTTCTATATTTTATTCTAGATTAATCTCTATGTTCCATTACAAGAGCTGGTTTGTTTTTTCTATTCTAAGGTTACTATTCTATTGCTCCGTAAGGAAATAACTCTAGGAAGTTTTCCTATTCTATGGCTTAAGTAAAGGTTATGAGTCTAAGTGTGATTATTCTTAGTTATAGTGGTTATAGTGGCTAACTATTTGTCTGACACAGTCTGAGTCTTTCTGCTTGCATAGCTCGCATGAGATTTTTAGATAAGGAGCCTGCCTGCATGTTTGCAGTGACATGGGTTTTACTGATTCATTCTCTTCCCTAGTCCCGTTAATCCCTAACTCTAGGGAAACATTCCCACCTGGGGAAACAACCTTTCTCGGAGAGGTGGCCCTGGTTAAAACACATAGCACTAAGAAGGGGAGCAAACATATTAAGAACAGCATGCCATATATGCCAGGTCCCTTGAAACATATGCTGTGCAGATGTTTCTTCCCAGCAGTGACTGTGTCAAGCAGCAAGGATGGAATGGCTTCCGGCACATGTGGAATAAGTATTTTCTTCCTTATGACTATTTATATTTCAAATTTTTCATTTGCATGGATAAGAAAATATTTAATGCAGTATATACAATCCAAACATGGAAACAGATGCAATTTCCTATTTTCAGTTTATTTACAAAATCAATGATATCTAAAATTATTAATACATTGTGGCAACATACCTTCTTTTAGTTCTCTAGTTAGGATTTCTTCATACTCCCGCCACATCTGAAATAGGTCAAATATTATTTTTAGTATTTAAGTTAAAACAAGAGACATTATTAGAGGAATGATGTATATATATATAGTTTATGAAATGTGTCCTTTAAATACCACTTTTAAAGACTAGAGCAATAGGGATTGAACAAATAGAACAATAATCACATAAATAAAATTAATTCAGACTCATTTTAATTTTAGATAATAGAGAACAGGCATATATAATGCTATTTAGATTAATATAATAAAATACAATTATTATTGGTCCATTGAATAAGCATAACTTCAGAAAAATGATATTTGATACTATTGGTTCAAAGAAGTTTAAACAAGTCATCTTTCACACTGAACGCATTACTTTGCGATTCCAAAAAACACTGTTATTTATAAAAGTTTAGGTTTTTTTAATTTTTAACTTAAATTGATTTTGCTTTACAATGAGCTTTCCAGCTCCCTTCAGGCCACGTGCTGCTAGCCTCCAGCCCCCCTGAGCCAGGTTTCCCTTCTGTGGAAGGGGCTGGGGGCGGCCCCTGGGGGTGCTGAGGAGCCACACAGGGCTCTGCACCTGGCAGGACTGTTGCTGGGTAAGAGGTCTGACTGCTCCTGGTGGCTCTTCAGCTTCTCCTGTCCCGCTTGCCACTCCTTCCTGATCCCCAGGCCTCAGCCCACTGGTCGGTTCTGGCACAGCCCAGGCCAAAGCACTGGGAATCCCTCCGAGGTGAACCTGGAGCAGAGGCCTTCAAGGGAAGAGCTGGTGTCTTTGGAGCCCTGGTGACCCCTGGTGACCCCATTGCCCATACTGGGGATCCAAATGCAGCCTGACTCGGGCTGTCATGGATAAGCTGGTAGAAGATGGTGTCTGCAGTCTAAATCATGAAAAAGCCCATAAAAGAGATAAGTGTCTCTGGTCTCAATATATTCAAATGAGTCTGTTGGTTTAAATTTTGCCCTTGCCACTGTTTTTTGATGAAGACATCAAAAAATGCCTCAAGGATTCAGAGAAAAGAACTCTTTCCTAAAGAAAAGAGTATGAATTTTGGAAGAAAAGCTTACAGGCGCTCTATTAGATGAAGAAACATGTTCTGTGGGCCGAGAGGCAGTAAACCTCTCATGCATATCGAGAGGTTTGCGTTGATAGAGATAATTTAGTAAGCAAATTGGATAAAATGAACAAAGCCAACCTGATCTTTGACGTATTGAATGAACAGCAGCAGTCTAAAGAAGTAGAATTCCTCAGGCTAAGAACAGAGGTGGAAACACAGCAGGTGATAAGGGATTTAAATCCACCTTCATCAAACTGGGAGGCGGAAAAGTTGCATTGTGACCTGAAGACCCATGGCTTGGAATAAGAACTAGAACTGATGAAGAAAGAATGTAACACTCTCAGAATAGAGCTCAAAAAAGCCAAACAAACGCATCCATCTCAGTTCTAGTGATGATATGCAAAATGGATACTGGGAGCTGAAGAGAGAAATGTCTAATTTGCATCTGGTGTCTCAAGTACAAGTTGAACTGAAAATACCAACTGCAATCAAGAAAGCCTGTGCCCCTGCAGGATTCCCCTAAACAGTGGTCGGCAAACTGTGACTTGAGAGCCACATGTGGCTCTTTGGCCTCTAAAGTTTTTAACAAATGCCAGTGTAGGAGTACCCTAATTAAATTAATAACAATGTACCTACCTATATAGTTTAAGTTTTAAAAAATTTGGCACTCAAAAGAAATTTCAGTCATTGTACTGTTGATATTTGGCTCTGTTGACTAATGAGTTTGCCAACCACTGCCCTAAGACCTTGGCAGAGACAGCACAAAACCGCACTTGACGAATTTCCCTGTAACATGCAAAAGACACCCAGTCTCTCACCAAATGGCAAAACCCTTTGTCATCCCACATCTTCCCCTTTATCAGGAGAGGGGAAGGTTTTATCAGAGAAAGCATTTCTCCCATCCTGGACAGATGAGAGACCCATTCCTCATGACTGCACAAGCTGTCAGGAACGTTACTCAATGGCAGGAATTCTCGGGAAGATCATTCCTGGGGACTCCCAAGCCCTCCTAAATCAAGTGAGACAGCACGTGGGGAGACTAAAACTAAAACATTGCCTTTACCCATCCTGCCACCACTGCATAACTTGGATCAACATAATCAAAACTGCCTTTATAAGAATTAATTCTGAAGAGATCTGGGAGTTGGTCATGAGGTTGCTGTACCTCCCCCAACGGTACTCTTGAGAAATTCTTTAATAAACTGAAAGCGGGTTTTTTTGTTTGTTTGTTTGTTTTTGTGATTGCACCTTTATTTTTTAATCTTTATTGTTCAGTTTATTAATTACATTGTTTCCCCTTTTTTATCCCCCTATATCTTCCCTACACCCTGTACCTATCCCACCCTCCACCCTCACCTCCCCCTCCCCACTGTCCTCTCCCATTGTTGCAAGATTTTTGTCCAATCTCTTGCTCTACTTCCCACAACCCTTTTCTCCCCAAGAATTGTCAGTCCATTCCCTCTCTATGTCCATGTTTCTGTTATATTCACCAGTTTATCCTGTTCATCAGCCTATCAATTCACTTGATTTTTATGTTCATTTGTTAATAGATGTGTATTTGTTGTTCATAATTTATATTTTTACCTTTTTCTTCTTCCTCTTCTTAAAGAATATCTTTCAGCATTTCATATAATAATGATTTGGTGGTGATGAACTCCTTTAGCTTTTTCTTATCTGCGAAGCACTTTATCTGATCTTCAATTCTGAATGATAGCTTTGCTGGATAGAGTAATCTTGGTTGTAGATTCTTGCTATTCATTATTTTGAATATTTCTTGCCACTCCCGTCTGGCCTGCACTGTTTCTGTTGAGAAATCTGCTGACAATTGTATGGGTGCTCCCCTGTAGTTAACCAACTATTTTTCTCTTGCTGCTTTTAATATTCTCTCTTTGTCTTTTGCTCTTGGCATTTTAATTATGATGTGCCTTGTTGTGGTCCTCTTAGGGTTCCTATATACTGGGGTTCCGTGCACTTCTTGGACTCCTAAGTCTATTTCTTTCACCAGGTGTGGGAAGTTTTCAGTCACTATTTCTTCAAATAGGTTTTCATTGTCTTGGTCTCTCTCTTTTTCTGGCACCCCTATAATTCGGATATTGGTATGCTTGAGGTTGTCCCAGAGGCCCCTTACACTATCTTCAATTTTTTGTGTTCTTTTTGTTTCTTGCTTTTTCAGCTGAGTGGATTTTACCTCTTTGTATTTCAAATCTTTAACTTGGTTCTTGGGGTACTCCTGAGCACTTTTAGGTCTTTGTATAATATATTTTATTTCAGTCAGTGTATGCTTAATTTCTGGTTGGTCCTTTTTCATATCCTTGAGAGTCTCCTTCATATCCTTGAGGGTCTCATTCATTTCCTTGCAGGACTCATTCATTTCCAAGTTGGTCTTGATCATTTCCACGTTGGTCTTGATCGTTTCCTTGCAGGTCTCATTCATATCATTGAGGGTCTAGTGCATTTCCTTGTAGGTCTTGCTTATTTCGTTATAGGTCTCGACCTTTTGTAGGAGCCTCTTGAGAAGCCCTATAACCATGGTTTTGAATTCCATGTCCAGTCGTTTTTTTTCCCTCCATTTCTTTCACATCTGATTTCTTTCCATGTCTCTGCATGGTGGCTGCTTCCCTGAGTTGGTCAATTAGCTTTGTGTGGTAGACATCCTACAAGGGACAGTGGCTCAGCCTCCCCAGTTACCTGAGGTGGATATGGGTTGCACAGTCTTGCTGAAGTCAAGCTCAGGTTAATCATTGTTAGCACTTGGAGGGGTTGACCTCCAGGCCAATTGTCTGTGAAGTTCAGCTGTGGTCACATTGGATGGGCGGAGTCTCTGGGCCAAGCAGACAGCATTAGCTCCACCCTATGCGGCCCCAGGGACTCTGTGCTGGGGGCAATGGCTGCCAGCACCTGTGAGAGAGAGCCGCTGCCATGCTGCACCGGCTGCCAGGGAATTCAGACTCTCCCCAAATGAGTCTGCACACCCAATGTCTCACCCTGGGTCGTAAAACAAAGCAGTCTGACGGTTTACCGAATGAGAGAGCAAGTCGCGAGAACTCTGTACGCGTGGTCGGTCACGCAGCTGCGCTGTTCCCAAGTTCACGTGCAAGCTCTCCTCTCCACAAGCCCACCGACCCCTGCAGCACCTGAGCTTCAGCGTGCCCTGCCACTGTCCAGTTTTTACCCCGTATGATAGTGGGTTCCCTGAACTTCGCCCAGAACTGGAGAATCAGTCCAGTGGGATGTCTCTGTCTCCCCGTTCGAGAAAACTGGCCGGTTTTCAGCCGCCCGCCCTATCCGCTGGTGCGCTCCTCCAACCCTCTCTCCGCGTGTATCTTCAACCCTCTGTCCTCAGCCGCTCCTCCGAGTCACAGTGTCCTATCTTCACTTTTATTTGTGGAATTTTCACTCAGCCAGCTTTCTGGTGATTCTGGATGGTGTTTGTTCTTTCCTTAAGTTGTAGTTTTAAAATTGCTGTGTATGATGGCAAGATAGGTGTTTTACCTATGCCACCATCTTGGTTCTCCCTAAGACATTTTTTTATTCATATGGACAACAAAGGTTTTTCTCAGTGGGTAGAGCATCAGACCTTAATTTAAGGGTTGCAGGTTTGCTCCCCGTCCCCACTTGGGTTGCAAGTGGGAGGTAACCAGTCGATATTTCTCTCTCACATAGATGTTTCCCTATATCTCTTTTCCCCTCCTCCCTCCTACTCTGTCTGAAAAGCAATGTAAAAAAATATCCTCAGGTGAGGATTAATAACAATAACAAAAATCAATATATAATTCTGTAATTGTAATAACCTTGTTTTCTTTCTAGAAATTAGAACTAAATTTGGAAACAAACAATTATAGTCTACTTAATGGTGAAATGTGTGGGAATTCAAATTATATTACAAGTGTCCTGATCTTAATAAAACTTTTCTTAAAAAATAAAACCTTTCACTCAATGCCGAAACACGATTTAAAATAGTATACTAAATATTAAACACTGTGGGGATCATTATAATGTGATACCCAATGCCTTTATAAATTTCAGGCATGAAGACAAATTTGATGACTAACATGTTGCCGAGTATTTTTGGAGGCTGTTTCTATTAACACTATTATGACAATAGACTGATAGGCCTTATTAAATGAATACTGTGGCAATATTACTAGATAGATTTAGTGAAGTAAATAGCTTGATACCAGATAAAGACCAAGGCCTTTATTTAAACAATTTTATGTCAAAATTAATAAAATAGTATTATGTGTGTCACATTTTTATACAACTTGAATTAAGAAACTATGCATGGAACATTATTATCTGTTCCCACAAAACTCCTTCCCTAAATATTTACTTGTTTGATGTTTCTGCTTATTTCTAGGTGAGAACTGTGTCCAGACAGTAAAGGAGCTTGAAGTTCCAATGTTAATATTAGGAAAACATATCTGCCATTTTATTTCTATTGTGTTATTTCCAACAATATAGGAAGGTGAGAAAAGTACACACATAAAAACAATATACCAGCAACGTTCAATTCAAAGGATTTGTCATTAGAAGGATTTTTCTCAGAACTGTTAGTTCCCAAACTCTGTCCCATAGGAATCTGTTTCCCCTGGGGACACCTGCGGGATTGCAGAGCTTCAGAGTCTCCATCCCCCTTCAGTTAGGCAGCTCGATTTGTCTTCTAGAAACATTCTCATGCAAATTTTAAAAGTATAAGTTCTAGTCTGAAAAAAATATTTAAGGTATGAAAATCTCTGATTTATTTTTTTAGTTTTTTATCAAACATATGTATGTCATATTTAATGGAAAGTTCCATAGATTTCTACTTTCATACACAAAGCATAGTGAAGGTAAATATGAACAAACTGCTAGAATTTGGAATTGGTATATCTTCCTTCATGCTCTGTTTCTTCCTTGTATTTCTTGCTAATGTCAATTTGTCTATCATTAGCAGCCAGTCTTTTCTACCTCCCCATTTCTAATATGTTAGTAATTGAGAAAGCAGATAAGCAAACTTTGAAACTTTAGCTCCAAATATACAATTCTGCTTGAAGGCTCTAATCATCCCCTGAGTAAATTTCACAATATTTAATGTTCTTATTTTGTGGCAGCTCTTTTGCTTACTCAGAGTTTCATTTACTTTCTGGTTCCTGTCTCTCTTTTGGACAGTGGAGGACTCCTAGGGAGGCATATAAGCACAACCAATGAAATCACTGACTTAGCCCAACTTCCTAATTTGACCTAAGAGGCAACAAAGGCTCAGAGCAATTACAGGTTCCCTGAGGTCACAAAACCAATTAGCTGCAGACCTAAAGCGCGCTCTAAAGCTTCTCCCTGAGCCTAAAGTTCTTTGCCAGATCCTTTCTCATATTCAGGAAAAATACATAAATGTTTAACTATAACTCAGAGAAAATGAATATGTAAAACTGTCATGTAGCTCAATAATGTTTTGGCATGAGACACAAAATAGTAGCTTCTAACTCAATTATAAGTTTTAAAGCAATGAGCAGAAATTAAGGAACAGAAATGAGTATCACAAATCCTATTAGTATCAGTCATTACACTCAATTTATAAAGCACAAATTATTTAGCCACAGGACAAGAAACTTGAAGGAGAAAATCTCTAGTTAAACTAAGGAAATTCTTCCTTAAAGGAACTATCCATTATCTCCAAATAAAACTTGGTTTATGAAAATCAATCAACAAATAAATTATCTGTGTTGGGGGTTATTTACAGCAAAATTTAAAATACAAAACAGATTTTCTTTACCGTCTAGCATACTTCTGCCCAACCTCTTTCATCCTTAGTTGGTTTGTACACAAGACATGAACTTAATTTCCATTGTGATTTAACCCCATCTGAAAGTATAGGAGCACCTTCACTTCTCTGCCCTCCAGTCTCCACCTGAGACCTGAGATTCCCTCTACCTTCTTCACGAGAGGACAGAGAGGACAGGAGATTTCCCTGATGTGTGCACTTGAGAAAAGGAACTAAGGATGCTTGCTTAGCTCCAAAACACTTCTGTGAAAAGACATGTCTGCCCACAGTCACATGAATTTGGGGCTGCTCTCATCCCTGTAGGAAGCAGCCAGCCTAGGGACAGTTGTCAGGTATTTCTGTCCTCCACTCACAACTGGGCATGAAATTGCTTGATTTGTGATGAGTGTTCAGAAGCCCTGTGACCCCACATCTAAACCACGTTTTCCAGTGCCTTACTATGTGTGAGTAAGCAAGCCAGTAAGTCCCTCTCCATGTGCCTGACTCCTCTGATCTAATCTCAAAAGGGAAACAGGGCTGTCATTTGCCACCTATCACAGCACAGCTCCAACAAGAAAGATGACTATTCTACACTTACAGAAATGTCTTCTCCTTCCTTGACTCTATACTTAATGTACAGTGTTCAAAACAATCCCCACTTTGCAGAGGGAAAATTATGAAAATGTAGAGAAGGCAGCAACAGAGCAAAACACAACAAATACAAATATATCATTCATTCAACACTAATTTATTAGTAGACTATCATCCAATTATATTTGATATTACAGTTTAGAAAATAATGTTGCCTTCTCTTTTTGAGACCAATTTGATAAACACATAAAAATCACACACACACACACACATTCACACACACACACACACACATTCCCATATGTAATATATTTTTAGTAAATATTGATACTTTTAAGTTAAATTTTGATATTGTTAATTTAAGTGTTATAAAATAAATGTAATGTAAACATAATAAAAACAAGCGCATTTTCCTATTTAGACCATAGCAATTCATTATCCAACTGTAAATAGGTTAATGAGTGAAGGAAATACATTACCAGTTTGTAATGTTAAAAACATGATTTTGCTGCAGAGATAAGAACTGAGGAAAAATTTTCTGACCAGAGAGCTGAAAAGTTAAGTACAGAAAAAAATGAATGGGAAATAAAAAGATAGAAAGAAATTGAGCAATTATCTGTATCCTTTAAAAGATAAAATGATTAAAGGGCAATTTCTAAGTGGATAAAATAAAATGAAGACATGAGGAATTATATAGAGCATATAATTGATGTAATAAGTTTATTAAGCTCTGCTTCTGCCTTCTGAGAAACTAGCATACCTGCTGTGAGAGAGTGAACAGAGGTAATATTCAGAGTAGAAAGGCATTGTCTTCGTGATGTAAACATGAGGTATGCGTTTCATCAGGAAGCACTGAGACTCTACATTCTGTTGAGTCTGCCATGTACATAGTTAAAGTCTTAGGAATAGTAACTGTTTTAACTTCCATGTATTTGTATACAAAGGGTTGCTAACTGAATACACACTTGAGAAATGCGAAACTATTACTTAAATAAATAATTAGAATTCTAATATTTTCTGAAAGTATAAGAAATGGACCAAAACTCCAAAATCAATGTAAAATTGTGTCTCCCTATGTAACACAGATTTGAGGAAACAATGAGGGACTATCGTGACATGCATTATGTTAGGAACACAAATACAGGAAAGCAGTTGAATATAAAAAATGTTGAAATTAGAGGAATTGTACCTGTTATAAAATTGTCATTCTATATGCAAGAAAATTTAGTGATATTTCTGCTCAAGCTAATTTTAACTTTTGTAATTTATCATAATACTAGAGGCCCGATGCACGAAATTTACACATGGGGCCCCGGCCCTTGCAGTCCCTCATAGCCCCTCAAAGCCTCTACGGGTCCTTGCAGCCTGGCTTAGTCCAGAACAGTGGTTAGCAAACTCATTATTCAACGGAGCCAAATATCAACAGTACAACGATTGAAATTTCTTTTGAGAGCCAAAATTTTTTAACTTAAACTATATAGGTAGGTACATTGTTATTTACTTAATTAGGGTACTCCTAAGATGGCCTTTGCTAAAAACTCAAGGGGCCAAAGAGCCGCATGTGGCTCGCAAGCTGCAGTTTGCCAACCAATGGTCCAGAAGGTCTTCCAGACAGTTGTCCAGAAGGATGTCCAGATGGTCGGTTGTTCCACTGTTTGGTCTAATTAGCATATTAGCTCTTTATTATACAGGATCATTAAATAAAACAGTTAAATAAAATTGTAAAATCATTTCTGATGTATTGCACAAACATCCAGAATCAATCTAGAATGTGAAAACTAACAGTAAGAATTAACACAACAGATATGTAGCAATCTATACCATACAGATTCAATGGAATTAGTTCAATGGAATTAATCGGGCAAGGCTAAACTTCATGTAATGATGACAAAGGCAACAAACCTAAATTTCATGATCATGGAGAGACCTGAAATCACAGATTAGAGTGATACTTTATTATACAAAAGATTGTTCTTGAAGTTAGAAAAGCAATGCTGAATAACACAGAACTCCACAGTAGGAATAGTCCCACATGTTTAAACTGAGCAAATAAAGGGGATTGATAAACAAATTCAATATTGATGTATTTTTCAGATTTATTATTTAGAATCATAGTTTAAAAATCTTTAGAAGACTGTTGTTTTGTAATGTCCCACCCCAAAACCCATCCCTTTCTCTTATTTTAGACAACATGCTACCACCTCTCATACAATTAGTTGTTTTCCTAATGGCAATAATCACACTCTCAGCAACTCTACAAAACACCTTTTTTCTGTAGGTCTAAGAAATTTGTAAAGAACAACTGGTATAGAAATTTTGGTGACCCAACTTTAAATCTTGATAGATTGGTGCTTCATATTCTCTTACTGAGTCTAGCATGTTTTGGCAAACCAATACCCCACAAGGAAACTATGTATATCTTGAAACTACAATAGTATTTATAAAATCAACTTTTTTTTCAATTTATATAGAAATACTAAAAATAAGCACCTCATTCCTTCTAAAATATGAATTAAACAAAAAATTGCACAGAAGTCTTCCCTTGCATTGCTTCTGCATTTATCTACTCTTTCCTCTTCACTTTGTAAAATCACACATTTTCTGGTGAGAACCTTTCAAGTTTGCATCATAAGCTTGCTTAACAATTTACAGAAGTATTTGACATATTCTTTTTGTACCAGTAGTCCAGATTCACAAATTTGGGACTACTGAGACCTTATTTGCTCAAAAGGCTGTCTAGAAATTCTTAACTTTGCTCTTCTATGATATGTTATGATGAAGCAAAATGAAAAAAACTGGTTGAAGTCTCATTTAGCAGAGGCCTATGCTACCTTTCTCTGCATGAAGAAAACCATAAAACATCATTAAATCATAAACCATTGTGCATTGATTGAAATGGACATTTCATTGTGTGATGTCAGCATCATGACAAAGTGTGTCCCCTCTTAAATCTACAAGTGGACATCCAGACCCCAACAAAGGCTCCTCTTCTCCACCTGGAAAATGGGGGTCTTGGGATATGCAGGAGAGGCAGAATGGAGAGAAGAGCAGGACAGGCCCTTTCTGAAGTTCTCCAAGGGCAATGCTGAAGGTACACCTAGAACACGCAGTAGCGGTGGGGGAGGGGGGGGGAGGGTGCAGTGCCCACACCACTGCCCAGCAGCACTCGGTTCTCCTCTCTACATCCAGGTCCCTCCCTAGTTACAGCTGTGCTCACACTACAACAGACCAGTAGCAGCAGCAGAGCCAAGTCTCCAGCCTCCAGGCCACACAACACAGTGCTGCCAGTGGCCAAAGGGAATGAGATAGCAGCTCAGTGGGCTCACAAACTGGCTCCCCTCAACTGGCCGCACCCACACCTACCACCATGGGTGCCCTGAGGCCCAGGCGACCAGGATACAGCACTGGCACCCACCACCCTGGTTACCCAGGTTGCCACCCCCAAGTCCAAGGGTAGGCCTGTGGGAATCCTTTTCATGTCCTGCGTGTCCAAGGTTCCCATGTCAGGGTTCAGGATCTGGAGAAGGTCGAGGTTACAAATGAAGAAAGACTGGAAAAGCATCAATTTTGGGAATAATTGGGGCCAGGCAGGAGTCTACCTCTAGTGGGAGGACACCACCAGTTCTGGTCTTGCTATCCCTTTTTATTAGGACTACGTGATACATCCATGTCCTTTAGGTCAGGAATTTCCAACAATGAGTCGATCAGCAAGACTTAACATAAGACTAAAAGTGGCAGCTGCTTCCACTACCAATGTCTCACCTATGCAGTGAGTGAATAGTTCAGACTTAACAGTACTATTAAGGTTGACCAGGTTTCCTTCCTATTCTATTTACATCTCTATTGATTATGCAATTACTAGTTTCCTGCATAAGCCTCACACCTTGACTCACTGCACACCCTCCCTAAGAGAAAAGGAAAACTCTGCTATACCATTGTGGGAACCCCTTTCATGTCCCATGTGATTCAGGGTCCCCAGTTCAGGGTTCTGGGTCTGGAGAAGGCTGCACACAAATGAATAAACTTAGAAAAATATTAATTTAGGAAATGGGGGCCCAGGCGGTAGTCCAACTCTAGTGGGAGAACTACTACTTGCTCTGGCTTTACTATGCCTTTTATTAAAATTAAAATCATAAGATACACTCATAATCCCCCAGGCAGGAAACAGCAGTAAAAGCCAATCAGTGAATCTTGTTAGGACTAACAGGTAGGGGCTGCTTCAACTGCCAACATCCAGTAACTAGCTCCAACCCTTCAGAGCAATCAAGGATGACCAGCCCTCCAAATTCCCTGTCCGCACCTCTCTATTATTAAAACAACTAGAGGTCTGGTACACGAAATTCGTGCACATTAAAATATATCAATTAGAGGAAATATTTTAATAGTGCTATTTGCCCTTTCTCTACAATAAAGTGTGAGAGATAAAAGGTAATGAGTAAAATGTATATGAAAATAATACATAAATTCATTAATAAATAAATAATAACAAAATGATATAACAACAATAAGAATCCACAATAAACTGTTGAGTTAATTTTCCTGCATTTAAAATAGGATTGAACGTGTCCCTCACAGAGAGATGAAATCCATAATGCTGCATTTGGGTGACTCGTGTTCTTACATTTTGTCTAGTATTATTGTTGAGTACACTGTTGTCTCTGAGTCTTAATGCAATATCTGTTCCCCAACCTTTTTTACCACGTGGAAAAAGAATAGGATGTGTCATTGCATCTAATGTAGGAAACAGGATACTGATTCTTTTCACTTTAGTGCCATTTGGATTATTGGGATCTGGTTAACAATGAATGAGCAAGTCCCTTTCAAAAGGAGGTTCTCTGTCTTCGTTTCTGAATATGACAGCAATCTCGAGTACACGGGGAGAATTATATCTACCTGGGTCACTATTGCGATCATATTTAATTGCCATAGTTACTTCCGTGGGAGCTATACCTTTTGCTGCTGCCTCAGATTGGGCTTCCTTTTCTACCTCACGTAGCATCTTGTACGATTTTGTTAATTCATTTGTTTCATGCATGAGGTTGTTGGTGTTGATGATGAGTCTTTCTGAGCAGGCCTGGTTTGCTGGGATTGCTAATGTTTTATGTGTAGCTTTGGCTGTATCCAAAATATAGAGTTGAGCAAACTTCCAAGAAACACCATCAGAAGGATGTCAAGTTACAGTACAATGATAAACTTGTCTATGTATTCTAAAATAGTATGGCCCATACTCTGATGGCGATGCAACATTTGCACCCATGGAAGCATAAGGAAAAGAACTATTTATAGATCGAATGTTTTCCATGAAATATTTACTGTCAGAATCTTTGTTTGTCATTATTCTTTTTAAATATGGCGGGTAATCTGGAAAATGTATATCATTTGGACAGACTTTCCCTTTGCTACAAGATCGAGTAAATTTCCCATCAGATGGTTTTTCATCAGAGAAATTTAGTGATCGGCCAAATTCAACCTAACAGTCATTTCACCACAACTATGTTAGAGAATTACATCCTCACATACTCCATTTTCACTGAGAAGGCAATTCCTACCACTATTGCTAGTACTTGTTGATGACTGTTCTTTAGACATATTCTGTCTTCGCCACCACTTTCTTTCAACTTCAAAGGTACGTTGTTCTTTACACATTTCCTGTCGAAGATGCCAGTGTTTTTCGGCTTCAGAGCAACGTTTTTCCAATAGCTGCTCTTCAGATGCATTCTGTCTGATCTTTCAAGATCAGACAGACGCACATCACTCTTCAGACATATTCTGTTGATAACGTTGTCGGCAGCACCTTTCTGCTACACAGCTCCATTGTATCAACAGTTTTTCTTTGGACATAGTCCCACCTCTCTATTGCCACATTCTGAGATAGAGGAGAATGACAGGCCTTTCAGCAGTGTGACCAATGGCTGATTTGGACAGATTCTGGGGGGGGTGGGACTTCCTCCTACCTGTTGTCAGTTTCCACAGCTGGGATGCTGAAGCTGGGACTCGGGGGCCTTCCCTCTGACGGTTGCCTTCTGTTTTTGCTGGCATACAGCTGAAGTTAAAGGTAAAACATTATTAGCAATGCCAGGGGCCTGAGTTAGATGCAGCTGCAGTGAGTTCTCGCAGCAGCCGCCACCACTGCTCCCACCACCGCCTCATTCTTCGCACCCCAGGGCCTCAGACTCAGCTGTGGTGAGTTCTGGCCTCTGTCGCTGCCACCGCTTGGTCTCTGCACCTGGGGCCGGGCGCTTAATGCCTGCACCACTTCTTCTCCGCTCCTGGGGCCTGGCACTCATGCCTCTCGACCCCACCCCTTGCTGCGTATGGCTGGTAGCATAGCCAGTCAGGAGCCAAGGTACGGTCACATTTGCATGTTACTCTTTCATTAGTTAGGATGATTGCCTTCCAGCATACCACCATCTACTAGAACACAAACGAAAGACCTGAAACTGTCAACCTGCTGAATTGTGAAAATCACCACATTCCTAAGAAAAGTGTTCACCACTTCAAATGTGCCAACAGAGGAACAACGCATCAAGCAGGACCACCACACAGAAAGAGAATGACAATTCTCCAGAAAGAAACTCAAAATTATGGACAATTGTGATCTAAATGAACGGAGAAATCAAAATATCCAAATAGTCATGAAGAAACTCAGCGAGATATAAGAAAACTCAAAAGTCAATTTAATGAGCTCAGGAATAAAATTAATGAACAGAAGGAGTACTTTACCAAACAGATGAGAAGTATAAAAAAGAACCAAAAGAAATTTTGTTGCTGAAGAACTCAATAATGAGATGAAGAAGGAATATTTTAATAGTACTGATACACAATGAAAGCTAGTTGCTATTTCAAGACTCCCTATCATTGCCATCTTAGTCATCAATCATTCAAGTGCTGGCAAGATAAACAGACATAAGTAGACTTCATTTAAAAATTCAAATATTAATACATAAATTTAAAAATAAAATCCAAATATTTGCTAAATTTAATTATTTTATGAAATGTACAGCTGCTCAGCAAGACATTTAACAATTGGAATAAAAATGCTGAAGTAAATAGTAATTAACACTGTTCTCTGACCAAAAAGATGACAAACATTTTCACTTAAAGACAGAAATTAATCCTTTTAATGCTACGTTTATTTAATTCATAAAAATGATTCCTGGCCATTTTATTTCAGTAGCAAACATCTATAAATGGTTAAATATTAGATGTCAATCATTCACTTATGCTTAGGCTGGAAAAGTCGGGATTCAGCAAAACTTAAAAATTGTTACGAACCATCACCAATTTAAAATCCATTAGCAAGTAAGCCAAAGCATCTCCAAATGTACCATTGCTTATTAGACAATCCTATATAATAAAAGGCAAATATGCAAATTAACCATCACTTCATCACAAAGATGGCAGCACCCAGTCCCCTCAGCCCCACCACTGGAGAGTTTGGGACTGTGGGGCCAGCCAGCGGCTTTGGGGACTGAGCAGCAAGGCAGGATCTATATACTCCCGAGGCAGATCCAGCCTCACTGCTGATGGAGTGTTTGGGACTGTCTGCCTGGCCAGGGGTCCTAGGGACCAAGCAGAGAGGCACAATCTGTCCACTCTGGCAGTGGATCCAGCCTCACTGCTCCCCAGCCTCTGGAAGTGTCTGGACCTGTCAGCTGGGCCAGGGGCCTCGTCAGTCTTTGCTCCCTTCTCTGTTTCACTCGGTCCGCAGGAAGCCCTTACAGGAATAGGCTCGAGGAAGCCCTATTCTTGCAGGCATTTTCCTGCAATGGGCCTCTACTCCTAAATAATAAACGGCTAATATGCAATTTAACTGGACGGTGGAACTGTTGCAAAAGACCAAAGAAAAACCAAGCAATGCTTTAAAGAAAAGGAGGGACACTGTTTTTTATGCGGGCGGACTCAGGGAATAACTTTATAAATCTAAGTGAAGAAACATGCAGGGGGCTTCTTTTTATATCTCCCTTTTGTCTTTGTCCCACAAATATGGATTATGATTCTGGTCCTTTTCGTGGGCCTTACAAAAAGGCCCCCAGGCATTGGTAGTCTCTAGGCCATATCTGATAGTCTGGCCTGGTGCCAGCCTTAATAACCCTCCCTCCAGGGCAGTGCACTGTTCACAATTTTATGGCCTGTGCAACAGGTTCTGCATGACCAGTATCTGGGAAGGAGGTAGTGACTTAATTATAGGTTATCAAGAATGTACACTGAGCTCCCTGGCATGGATTCTAATTTCTATCCTCCAAACATCAGAGTTACATTGGAATTAGCCCTTTTCAGCCTTCTCAGAAAGACCGGTCACTATGGCTTGCACTGATCACCTTGGGGCAGATGCTCAATGCTGCCCCCTGGTGGTCAGTGCACTCCAACAAAGGGAGGTCTGCTCATCTAGATGCTGAGCCCATGTCTGGCAAGTGCAGTGGTGGTGGCAGGAGCCTCTCCCACCTCCGAGGCAGCGCTAAGGAGCAGTGAGCCAAGTGATAAGAAATAGCGAGCAAGCGGGCAGTAAGCAGTGAGTGTTCCTGGACTGCAAGATGCATGTCCAACTGCCAGCATAGGCCTGTTCCCCACCATCAGTCGGACAGCCCCCATGGACTCCCAGACTGCAAGAGGACACATGCTGGCCTGGAGAACCCTGAGATGCCCTTCCCCACCCCAAGTGCATGAATTTCATGCATAAGGGCCTCTAGTAATACATAATTTCTAAAATCAAACTGAAATGCAGCTTTTTAAGTTTAAAGTGTGTCACTTTAGGCATATTTATTGAATAAAGTTACTGATAGATATCTCTTGAAAACGAGAGATCCAGGTAAACAAAAGTGATTATGAAATTTCTGTATGCTTTCTGTATTAGTACAATAATTAAGATTTTTATTTAAGCAACTTTTTATTTAAGCAATTTTATTTAAGTCAATTAAGCAACTCAGAATTTCACCCAATTTCCATATTACCCTCTCTTATACGGAAAGAGGGGCCCAGTGTATGAATTCATGCACCTTGAAAGGAACTGTGGGCAGAGAGGCTGCTGTGGGCAAAGGGGCGGGTCTCAGCCCATCCTCAGTGTCCCTGCCCATCCCCTCCCACTGCTGCCCACAGCCCTCTCTCTGCCGGCAGTTCTGCTCCCGCTGCCGCCACTACAATGCACTGACAACACCAGCCCCTCACACACTCACTGACGGTGCAGAGCAATTGGGACTGGCACCATCAGCAGGTGCGAGTAGCAGCTGCTGCCCCAATTGCTCCTCAGGAGCAGGGAGAGGCTGAGAAGCCCTTAGGTGTGATTGGGGCTGGCAGCCACAGCTCATCCCCGCTGATGGTGCCAAGAGATCAAGACTGGCGCTGGGCACCGGCAGCAGGTGCAAGCGGGGCCAGTGTCAGCAGTGGGTGCAAGCAGCAGCTCTGGCACTGGCAGCTGATGTAAGCAGGCCATTGCTGGCAGTAGGTGTGAAAGGCTGCTGCCAGCCCTCATCACCCCTCAAAAGCAAGGGGATGGGGATGAGGGGCAATTGGGGCCGGCAGCAGGTGCAAGTGCCAGGCAGGACTGCAGTGTGCAGGAGCAAAGAATTTTCAGTAACCACCAGAGGCTCACGCCGATGACAGCGACCAGTGCCCCACCTTGGTCTAGCGCCTGTTCACCTGTTCAGCCATCCCGCTGTGGCCAAACCTGCCATGTTCCGGGCTCTGCCACATCATAGCAATCGGTTTTCAGTTGTTCCACTTTATGGTCTATTTGCATATTAGGGTTTTTATATATAGATGTTTCTCCATAGCAAAAAAAATGGCTTTCAGATTTTGAGATTTCAGCCCTAGCTGGTTTGAGTCCGGGCATAACACAACAGCCTATGGATCGAAGGGTCCCTGGTTGAATTCCTGTCAAGTTCACATGTCCAGGGGCTCAATAGATGAGTTTAACTGCAAGTATTGGTTTATATCCCTTCTCTCAGTCATAGCTCCCTTCCATTTTATTGTTTATGAGATGCAACTTATAGATTTTTTAAAGATTAATTTTAAAGAGAAAGGAAGATGGATAGAAAGAAACATCGATGAAAGATAGATATTAATCAGCTGCCTCCTGCACATCCCCTGCTGCAGGTCCAGCTGCAACCTGGGCATGTACCCTAACCCTAAACCCAACCAGAGACCTCTTGGTTAGTGGGGCAATGCTCAGCCACTGAGTCACACCAGCCAGGCTATGGGACATAATTTATATTTAACCATGAACTTTTAAAAAATCCTAGGGCTTATAACATTTTTTATAGTTTATTGATTTTTTACAGAGAGGAAGGGAGAGGGATAGCAAGTCAGAAACATCAATGAGAGAGAAACATCGATCAGCTGCCTCTTGCACACCCCGTACTGGGGATGTGCCTGCAGCCAAGGTACATGCCCTTGACCAGAATCAAAACTGGGACCTTTCAGTCCATAGGCTGACTCTATCCACTGAGCAAAACTGGTTTTGGCAGTGCTTATAATATTTTTAAATGACTTCCTTTATACTTTTCACTTGTTCATAGCACATAGGTCATATGTACATAGCTAATTTTTTTTCCCCAATTCATAGGGAAGACTGACAGAAAGACTTAAGAACAAACCTGAGAATGTTTTCATAAACTCCTATTATTCTGTTAACAGAATCTATTTATATTTATAATTACATACTTAAACAACCTAATTTTACACACAAACTTTTTTCAGAATGGATAAGAGAATTGATAAAGAGAAAAAATAAAGAGTAGCAGCAAGTGAAATTCTAACTCTCCTTGAAGTTGAATTTTTTCCAAGCCAGATACTCTACTTTTAACATGTCTAAGTCATTCTTATGCCTTTGTAAATATTCTTCATTTACATATGCTGCAGGTGTTCTGTCATTGTGCAGTGCAGAGAAATGCTCATCTTTAATTTAGAGTCCACGCTTTTATAATAATTAGCACTGCAATGATCTGCACATAATGGCTTCGGAAACAAGTCTTGATTTGACTTTATTTCCTTGTAAGTATTTGTAACAGCAGGCATATCATGGCTTTTTAATTGAATCATGGGTTTTGTTTCATTGCAAACAAAACCACAAAGCAAGCTACAAATCAAGATGGCTTTTCGGATCAGGAGACTGAGGTGTAGATCCGATGCCTAATTTCCAACCTGTGGTATTTGGGTTCATATTTTTTGTCATTTGCATAGCAAATTCTTGACCTTCTTTCACTTCAGATGTAACCTCTGAGTTTTTTTTTTACTTTTTTATGTTCTGTATCATTATAAAAACTCCCCTCATTTTGTTTCAAACAGGTTCAGCGTCAGATTTGTGATCATTTTCTTTTCTTTTTGAAACAATACTGCAGTTTGTCAAAAGACACATAAGAAATTTCAACTCATGCCATTGACAGTTATAAAAATCAACATTTGGCTAAGTTATAAACATGTTTATAATGCAATTATCTGCATAATGGTAATGATGGCTATAATATCAGAATAGGTTTAAAAAAACACAGTAAAAACATGAAAATACATAGCCCAATATTTACCTGCAGAAGATGTTCATTTATGACTAAATTTCAGCATTTACTATATCGCCACCACTCTAATTTTAAAAATCACATCCAAAGGGTAAGGCAAAACTAGCTAGCAACCGGCATATTTGTTTACTTCTCAGTTTGTGAAAATGTTCTTAACCTGTCGATGTAGCAAACAAATGTCAACGGTGCTGTGCAAAAGAAGAGACAATAGTCTGCAATGAACTTTAAAGTTCAATCGCACACGGGCAACATGCTATATATGAAAAAGTTACTAGCTGAACTACAGGTATTGAATACTGAAAAAAGTTAACAGTTTATTATAATTTACTTTATTTAACAATCTAGGAAGTTCGCAGCCATCAGCAGTTCCAGTGCAATTTCAGGTGCAATTGGGAATTCAGGAATCTCCGTGGAGCTGTTAGTGTAGCGAACCTTGTAAGTAAAATACATGCACACTTTTGATAGCACATGTGAAGGGATCTCTCTAAAATTGACTTCATTAGTTTCGTTCCCAGCAAACTGACCTGGGCCACTCAACATGGCTTTTATTGTTCCTGATGTTAATGCATGTTCTCTTTTTACAATAAATTCATGACCATCTGAAGATATCAATTTGACATACATGGCATCAGGGCCTTCACAGCCACCATAGGTTTTCTCTTCTCCATCTAAATAAGTAGCAAAATAACCATTATGTTCTTATGAAATTCTACTTCGCTTCCACAGGAAGTTTAGTAGTTTCCGAGGCTCTGTACGAAGCACGGGAGATTAGTATCAGATTTGTGATCACTTTCAGTGTAATTCCTTTCCTCTTAAATGAAGCTCAGAAGAAGATGATGAGGGAGTCTCTTTAGGGGACCCAGAGTCTGCATGAGATGGAGGCACAATTTTGAGAGTGGGTTTCTCTCACTCAGGAAATGTTTGTAATGATGCAGAGACAGACATTCCAAATGCATCTTTCCCCTCACAATCAAGCATTTTACTTGTCAAATTAGAAGGCATTTGTCTTAAGCTTGCCCATTCTTTGGGGTTATCATGTGGTGGCTCTTCCTCAGGGCACTCAGTCATTTTTAATTGTACAGAAAATTCATGTGACTTCTGCTTTGACTTATCTTTGGAAAGTTGTAAGTTCTTCCTCTGCTCTGATGTGCCTTGTTTGATGCACATTTCCTCATCCCTTTGCACAGAAGGGTGTCCTGAATATGCAGATGTATCCTTTTTGTCACATGCCCTATTTATTTGTGATTCTTGAGACATTTTTTCTAGATGCAAAGGTGGAAGATGAATATGCTTGCTTTGATTTTCAGATGTCTTTGGTTTTCAGATGTTGGTACATGTTTTTGAAATAACTATCCTTAAGTAATCAAGTATGAGTAAAGACAAATTAGAATATAGTTAAAATTTAACTGTTAGAATTTTTTTAACTGTTAGACTTTTTAATCTATGATTAGCTACTCCCAAGTCACAGAATTGAAACTAAGAAGGAAAAAAAGTAACTTGCCATGGTCTAAATAAAAATATAAACCTCAAACCAAATTTTGGCACTATTGTAATTAAACAATTCATTAAATGTTAAATATATCAACTTACAGATGCTTCCTTACTCACTGAAAATACTTCATCCTACCATATCCTAAATATTGAACCTCTGCAGTGAGAAATTTTTAGGAATGATCCAAGATGGAGGCAAAATAGGTAAAAATTACACTCATCTCCTCACTGGGAAAAATTGGAATGACATCTAAATTATATAACTACCAACCTGAAGACTAGCTGAACATTAGTCTTATAACCAAGGATCTACAGAAGAAGCCTCAGCTAGACTGGTAGGAAGTCAGAGATTCCAAAAACACTGGCCTCGCCTCCACTTGTGGTGGCTGAGAATGCAGAGGCATGTCTCAGGGCAATGGTGCCCCTGAAGAGCATGTGGTCTCAACCTCACATTGGGCTCCCAGCCCTGAGAACCACAGCCTGGAAGAGGAGCCCACAAGACATCAGGCTGTGAAATCAGTGGGGATTCTGCCCTGCAGGAAGAGGTACAAATCTGCTAGAAATCTAGGAGTTCTCTTAAAGGGCCAGCATACAGCTATTCCCACCACTCACCCTGGGCCTATGAAGAAAGGGTGGCTCAGAGTGCACTGGGAGTCATGTGAGAAGGCTGCTTTGTGTGGCTCTGGGAGAGAGCTAACGGGATGGCCTCTGGGTGCCTTTCCTGTGCTGAGTCCCTCTCACACAATGCCCACAGATGCCACCACCCCTAATGGCCTCAGCCTGAGGAATGTACGAATGCATGGTCCTGGATACTTGTCTCTGACCCTGCGGAGTTACACAGTGCAAAGGAACAAGTTTCCTGGGCCCATGGTGCACACTTTCATGGAGGTCTCTTAAGATGGTCGGGATGAATTCAGGGGGTGTCAGAGACTCTATTGTGTGAATTGACATGGAGGCCTTTATTCCCTTGCTGACCCACTATTCCAGTGCCAAGCTCTCTCTTCACACAGCCAAATTTTGTGGCATTATGAATTCTGCTGGCCTTACCCTAATGACTCCCTGAGGGCCCAAGCAATTACAGATATCCACAGGTACTCGGTGGGTGATAACTTGCATTTGTGTACCCTGGGACATTTGTTGAGTTGCCTCAGACCCAAAAATGAAGCTGAGGTTGAATCTGTATAAACATGGTAATAACCACTCTCACTTACCTCATGCAACTCACATACTAACAGGAGCTCTTTCAGTGACTGACCCCCTCGGAAAGCTGGTAGGTGGAGGTGGATCTCAGAATGACTTAGACTTTTTGCTCCACTGCCCCATGGGCTGGGTGCTGGTGGAAGGAGGCACTGCTGTGCAGCTTGGCTTCTCCGAGGTGCACCCAGGCCCAGCAGAGGCAGTCATAAACTGGATCACTTTGTTGTTCCACACAGGTGGCCCAGGGGAAATCACAGGCAGAGACTGACATTGACTTGCTACAGAGTCCTTCCAAAGAGGCTTCAGGACCAATATACCCAGTGGGGTGGGGGGCTTCAGAGCATGACCCAATTAGCTCCACAAGCAGACCACTCAAATGAAAATCTGGGCAGCACCACACCAAGCTGGCATTAATTATTTGACATGGGGTCAATATTTGAGCAGCAGTATATATACTGTGTGTAGTCATCCCATGAGGATCAACCCCAACCATGAGCAGGCCAACATCAATGAAAACTCTACCAAGAAGGGTTCAAATAACACAGTATCACACACACAGTGACATTCCTGGAGCACCTAGGTCAGGTGATCAGAAAGATTGCCCCAATGAGCCTCACAAGACACCTAATACACAAAGCCATTACTCCAAGACTGGAATGCAAAGCATATCTACCCAATACACAGAAACAAATACAGGAGTCAACTAAATTAGGGAGAAGAAGAAACATGCCCCAAGTGAAAAAAAAATAACAAAAAAAAACCCCCCAGAAAAAAATACCTTGAAAAAACAAAATAACAAAAACTAAATGAAATGAAGGCAAGATACAGAGTTTAAGAACATGGTTACAAAGATGGTCAATGAAGGTAGTGAGAACTTCAACAAAGAGATGGCAAGTATAAAAAAGGGCAAAGAAACTATATAAAATGAACACTTAGACATGAAGGATAAACTATCTGAAATGAAGAATACACTAGGAGGAATCAACAATAAATTAGACAAAGCAAAGAATAGAATAATTATTTCACAAATACATTTTATTGATTACATAGAGGAAGAGATAGGGAGACATAGAGAGAGAGAGAGATGAAAACATCAATAAAGAGAGAGAATCATTGATAGGCTACTTTCCACACTGGGTATGGAGCCCACAACCCAGCATATGCCCTGACCTGAAATTGAACTGTGACCTCCTGGTTCATAGGTGTATACTCAACTACTGAACCATGGCAACCAAGAATGGAATCTTAGAAGACAAGGTAGCAGGAAACACCCAAGTAGAGCAGAAAAAAATTTTATGAGCCTTGTCTAAGGGACTTCTCAGAAAACACAAAGCAGCATCCACATTATAAGGATACCAGAAGGAGGAGTGAGAGAGCAAAAATTGAGAACTAATTTGAAGAAATAATGACTGAAAACTTCCCTTCTCAGAAAACACAAAGCAGCATCCATATTATAAGGATACCAGAAGGAGGAGTGAGAGAGCAAAAATTGAGAACTAATTTGAAGAAATAATGACTGAAAACTTCCCTGACTGGGTAAAGAAAAAAACAGACACAAGTGCAAACACAAAGAGAGTCCCACACAAGAAGCCCATACCAAATGGCAAAAGATAAAGACAAAAATAGGATCTTTAAAGCTAAAAGAAAAACAGTTACCTTCAAGGGATGCTCCATAAGATTGTCAGATGCTTTCTCAAGAGAAACATTTCAGACTGGTATACTGCGTGGCACCAACTATTAAAAATGATGAAAAGGAAGGACCTACAACAAGACTACTCAGCAAAGTTATTATTGAAGAGTGAAGGAGAAATAAAGAGCCTCCCAGGTAAGTTAAAGGAGTTCATCACCAACAAACTAGTATTAGAGGAAATATTAAAGGAATTCTATATAGATTAAAAGAAAAAAGGGAGGAACATTATCTATCTATATAAAACCCTAAGCAACCAGTCAACTGTTTAACCAGTCGCTCTGACCCACACTGACTACAAGGGCGCAGATGCTCAATGCATGAGCTGCCCCCTGGTGGTCAGTGTGCTCCCACAGTGGGAGCACCACTCAGCTGACTGATGGGTGCTAGATGCCGGGCTCATACCTGGTGAGTGCAGTCCTAAGTGGGAAATTCACAGCGATGCAGGTCTACCTCAAGAAACAAGAAGAATTTCAAATTAACAATGTAACCTTTCACCAGAAGACATTGGAACTGCCAATAAGCTCACTCACCTAAGGTTGACAGCTTCCATGCACCCAGTGAGACCCAATCATTGGGGCACACCAGAGAAGGAAGAGTGATTTGGTCTCCCTCAAGCCATTAAAGAGTTTCCAATATCTCAAAAAGCAAGTAGCAAGATGCACTAAACACTCTAAATTGAGGGTCATCCCTCTCCAGCACCTACTGTCCTGAGTCCTGGCCTGGTAGCACGTGCTGGATAAACACAAACAAACCACAGCCTAAGTGGCTGCACAGACCCTTCTCTTCTTGGAATCCTGCTTCCCACTTTTGGAGAAAACATTTGTGGTCTCTATTAGAACTGAGGCTCTGGCTCAGGAAAGCTAATTAAAAGCATATTACAGTTGACAAGAAAAGGATTTTCCCAAGGAATTTCAACTTAAACATAACTTTGAAAATTCCAAGAAAATCCTATTATGCAAACTTGATCGGGGAGAGCTTCAAAGTTTCTTTCAATTTACAGTTTAGACAGGCAAAAGGAAATATTGTTGATAAATCTTTTACTTTCTCTGTATTTCCTTATATGTCTGTTTTATGATTGTGGAGATCAAGAGAGTAAAGAAGAGGAATTTTCTTACCCTCGCTGTTTTTGCTCAGTGAATAGAGCATTGTCCTGTGGACCAAAGGGTCTCCAGTTTGATTCAGTCAAGAGTACATGCCAAGGTTGCAGCCTATTTCTTCATTAGGGGGCATGCAGAAGGCAGCCGAGATCAATGATTATCTCTCATCTTTGCTGTTTCTCTCTCCTTCTCCCTTCCTTTCTGAAATCAATAAAAATATTTTTTAAAAAGAATAGGAATTTTCTTTATATTGATTTTTGTTTAAATTGTTGCCTAAGGGTGCACACATTCCCCTCTGTCTTGTGGCGACACTTTCCAGAGGGAGCATCCCTCTCCACTGTTGGCTGAGCCCAGGCTGGTGTATGTTCAGGAAAGAGCAGATGATTCCAGTTCTTATTAAGCAGCCAAGAGGTAAAGGAAGAATTTTTTTTTTAAAGCGGCCAAAACAAAGCATTTGCTCACATCACTTTTTTAGAAAGGTGGATGGGATTTCAGGTAAAAGATCTATTGAGAATTAACTGTCTGAAATTAGCCCTGGGTGGGAAATTGAATCCTAACATTGACTGATTCTCTCTGCTCCCATCATTATGAGCTATAATAACAATTATTAGCTGAAACCGGTTTGGCTCAGTGGATAGAGCATCAACCTGCAGACTGAAGGGTCCCGGGTTCGATTCTGGTCAAGGGCACATCCCCATTATGGGGTGTGCAAGAGGCAGCTGATGGATGTTTCTCTCTCATCGATGTTTCTAACTTTCTATCCCTCTCTCTTGCTCTCTGTAAAAAATCAATAAAATATTTTTTAAAAATAAAAAAAAATAATAATAAGAGCTGATTTAGTTTAGGAATAAATTCAATGCACGAAGGACTCCAATCCAGTGACACTATTCATCTCACAGCTATAGCAACATTCAGTGAGATTCCCTGTGGAAACAGGGAAAGGAGGAAAGGGCAAAGGCCTGGCCTAATCCCTTTCCCTAATGCTCACCTTTAGCCTGAGGCAGCTATTGTGTAATGTCAGAAGCCTTTCAATAATTCCTGGACTAATGTCAAAATTCCTACTCCATAATATATTGTCTCTTCTCTTTACAGTTCTGAATGTTGTTTCCTCATCTGCCAAGTTGGCTTAGTGGTACTTATTACAGAAGGTTGTAAAGATCCCATGAGAAAACCTCTCTAAGCCTCTTGGCAATAGCAGTGATGATTCCCTTCTTTCCCCAGCTCCCTTCTGGTACTGCCCTCCCTTCCTGGTGTTAGAATCACCTCCTGATGGCTGGCTGCTTCGGAGTCAACCTATACTGTACACATCCTCACTGGGAATGTGATTGCTGCTCTAGGTAGCTTTTCATACAAATTCAAGGGGTTTTGTTCGTTGGTTTTCTGCTTAAACAAAACATCAATGAAGTCCACACACTTCTGCAAAGAATCATGGGCTTGTGCACACTGGGAGCAGGTTTATTCTGATAAATGTATTTATAAGGACGGTATTAGATTCTAGTGTGATTGGGCCCCACAGGGGCAGACTAGATAATCATCTATTAGCTGGTTAGCAGCAGCCACCTTGAGCAGAAGACTCCCAGTTGAGAGATGCCACTGCAGCTACCTTTGCTACAAAGAGATGATTGGTGGGGGCTATGGAAGGCCTTGGCACACAGGGAACAGTGCAAACAAGGCTGCATATCCCACCCCCAGACCATTCTGCCTTCATTCCCTCTCCCACAGGCTGGAGGAAGTTGTTTTCCCTGCCTTTCCCAGGACCCTTCACAACAGCACATTGGAGCATCCCTGCCAGTTAAGAGCAGTGCTAGGTTCTGTCTGACACAGGAAGCATAATTATCTCATCCTCTGTGTCCAATGGAGGGATTCCCCTAAGAAAGAATGAAAAAGACTTTAATCATTCTCTTCTGAGATTAAATAATACAGTTTGCTTCAGAAATTGAGGAACCATAGGAGCCCCTGATGACATATATATATTAGAACCCTGGTGTACAAAATCTGTGCACTCGGCGGGGGGGAGAGGGGAATATTTCTCAGCCCGGATTGAGAGAGGGCACAGGCCACACCAAGGGACCTGACCAGTGCAGGATCAGGGCCGGGGGATTGCCCAGCCAGGAGGGACCAAGGTAGGTCTCCAGGGCATGTCTAGTCCAATGGGTCAGACACCAGCAGCAAGCTAATCTGCCAATTGGGGCATCTACTCTCTGGTGGTCAATGCATGTTATAGCTAGCAGTTAAGTTGCCTTAATATATCATTAACACTAGAGGCCTGGTGCACAAAATTCATGCATGGGGGAGTCCCCTCAGTCCAGCCTTCACCCTCTCCAATCCGGGACCCCTCAGGGGATGTCTGACTGATGGCTTAGGCCTAGGATTGAGCCTAAACTGGCAGTCAGACATCCCTCTCACAATCTAGGATAGTTGGCTCTTAATTGCACACCTGCCTGCCTGGTTGATTGCCCCTAACCAACTCTGCCTGCCTGCCTGGTCACCCCACAACTGCTCCCCTATTGGCCTGGCTACCCCCCAACTAACCCCTGCTGGCCTGCTCACCCCTAACCACCTCTGTCTTGGCCCTGCCACCATGGCTTTGTTCGAAAGGACATCTGGTCTCCTGGTCTTCCAGTCTAATTAGCATATTACCCTTTTATTAGTATAGATAATACACTTTGATTGGTTGAATGCTGACCAGATAACTGGACAACCAGACACTTATCATATTAGGCTTTTTAATATATAGGCTGTTTTCTGTGCCTATAACTCCACTTTCCTTCTTCAGCCACCTGCCTTCCCAGAGTCATGGCCTCGCCACTGAAAGAGTAAGGCAACATAGCCCAGACCAGTTTGGTCACGGGTTAAAGCATCAGCCCATGGAATGAAGGGTCCCGGGATTCATTCCAGTAAAGGACACATACCTCAGTTGCAGGCTCCATCCCTGATCCAGGGTCAGTGTGCATGCAAGGACAGACAATGGATGCGGCTATCTCACATAGATGTTCCCCTCTATCTCACATCCTCTTATCCACTCTCTCCAAAGACCAATGGAAAAATGTCCTTGGAGTGCGGATTAACAAAACAAACAAAAAAGAAAAGAGTAAATCAGTATAATCATTGAGTCTTTGTGATATGTTAGCTGCAGATAGACAAAGATGAAAGATCATAGTCTCATGTTTCAGGAAGTTCCCAGCATGGCAGGAGAGACAGGACTAGGATGCGTCCCTTAGTGGTCAGAGAAGGTTGAGTCTTGAAGGACACTTCCCAGAAGGATAAAAGGGAGAAAGACATTCTGGGGCTTGTATAGAGTGTGGCAGGCCTGGGAGGCTCCCCTGGAGCAGCCCTCAAAGACAGCGCAGCCCACAGCCTGCACAGTGGCTGGGAGAGCCTGCAGTGTGCCACTAAGGAGCTCTGGTCAGAAAGATAAGTAAATGCACATTTTTGGCTAACACACATAAAAAGAATCTGTTGTGGGGCAACTTCCACTACCAGTTGCGAATGACCACGGAGGCAGCTAAGTTGGTAATAAGCAAGCAAGGATTTGTTGTGATGGCCAGTGACAGCCACAAGTGGTTCTCACACTCATGACCGCTCCGCCCTAGGTGTAGGCAGTCCTTTTAAAGGGTCTTAACCATAAATTTCCATTGTTCTAAATTCTGAGAACAGCCTTCAGGGTCGTATCTGGGATAGGGGGATTTCAGTAGACTATGATTGGTTTCTGTTGCCTGCTCTCTATCTCTAACCATACATCCTGATAGACGTTGGAATGTGGACTTATCTTGTGAAAGCAGAGAGTACAGCTCAACTCCTGATGCCACTGAGTCAACAAGAATCATTTTTTTATGATTCTGGTCCTCAGGCACAAGAAAATAACCTTTGTGATGTGGAATGGATTTATGTGAGCTTACAGGTCTCAATCTGGAAGCTGAGGTAACTACCCTATTGTTTAAGTAAGCAAATGAGTACAGAAGCCAGAATAGCAGGGTTACAATTCAAACAGCAGTTTCTACCTGAGATGATTGCTACCATACTTCAAAACACACCTAAAAGAGTCATTGTTCTGGAAGCAGCTATGAGAAAAGGGAGTGGTCTGGAAGGTGAGAGACAAACCTGCATTTAATTAGGGTGGAAGGTTTCTCCTGGAAGCTCCTGCAGCCACAACAGAGCCAAGCTGGTCCTGGGAGAGAGCTGTCAGCACCTCCACTCTGCTTCTGCTTGAAGGCTGGATCAGAACCATGCACAATGCACAATGGTCAGGAATGTTATTTGCTGCTGTAAATTATTGTAAAGATGACTTGTAGCATAATTGGTCCCTCAATTGTTTATGAATTATCCAAAAAAGATAAAGCCATCATTTATTCCACCTATTAAACAAAATAAAGCATTGATGGTAAATTCATTTTCTTGCCCTTAATAAAATGAGCCAATGCTTATTTTGCCTCAATAGAAACCCAGTTAACTGAAACATCACACTTCTTAATCAGTAGATTAAAAGGGTCTTGATTACACTGAAAATATATGTTAAATACATTTCATCATACAGGCAACTCACATATGTCAAAATTGGGATGAGATGAAATACAACACTCTTATTTTAGGATCAAACACTTAGAGGGGGAACTTGGGCAAAAGTATGTTGTAGGAACATCAGATAGATAGAAAACTCCCCTGAAAGAGGGCCTTGCCTGTCTGTCACACTTCATCTAAGAAAAGGTGGGAATTTTTAGAGATGAAAAATGCAGGTTTAAGGAATTTTTAAAATTAAATGTGTCCATGAAAAAAACAAAAAAAACATAGGGCTACAGAGCTACAAAGGTTACATTTCCATAAGACAAGGAAGCAGGAAGCAGCAGCAGTTGCATTTTCAAAAAAAAAGGGAACTGGGAAGCACCAAAGGTCTATATTTACAAAATAAAGAAAGAAGGCCTCACATGTCCCATGTGATGTTTGACCTTTGAACTCTGGAATTGCTATAGTGACCAAATCAAAGGGAATGTTGACCAATCAGATTGGATATAGGACATAAAAACTGCAGCCTTTATAAATCATGGAAGGAGGAACTTGGTGGGACTCTTTTCCCCTCCCCACATTGGCGTCTGTGCTGTGAGATTCTTTCCTCTTCCCCTCATGGGAGTCTGTACTAGTTCTTCAATAAATTGCCACTTTTTCTTTACCATCTTCCATCCATGGTTTCATTCTTCAACTCCCATGGACAAAGAATCACAGAAGCCACCCTTCCCAGGAGAATACTGGGTATTTCAGTCCAAAAACCCTGTATCATTATTACCTTAGAGGCCTGGTGGCCCAAAGTTTCCTTGCACATAAATGTATTTGGAACAATTCAGAAAGCATTCTCTCAAGTTTACAAACTCCATCTTCCAAAGATATTTTTAAATCTTAAGATATATTATTTTGCTCTAAATAGCTTCT
>JAOAOB010000035.1:0-137424 GCA_027563665.1 Antrozous pallidus | reverse complement strand
AGAACTAACATCACGAAGTGAGTTGGTTTTGTTATAAAAATATCAAAAGAGTAATAATGTCAGGGAATCGTTTCTTTGGGCTTTTGCTAGGGTTTCATATGTCCAAGTATAAAAGCATTTTTGTGCATCAAAATATATCACTGAAGACAGCCATTTCCTTTTTTTTTTTTTTTTTTGGCATCTGAAGTGATCTGACTTTGAAGTTAATATGCGCTAAGAAAAATTTTAAAATTGTGTCTACGTTTTGTGCACACGCTGGAAAACACGTTCAAGACAAAGGCTTGGGAATGGTGTGTGCGTTGCTTCGAAAGATAGAGATGATCGTCAAAGCGTATTAGCAGAGTGGCCGCAGGACACACATTCCGGGGATGCCCCGAGTGGTCCAATCAAACAGGACTCTGGACACGACGAGGAAGGCAAGCCGAGCCAGCCCCACAATTCAAGGCTGAGAAACCACCTACTCTCCGTGGTTTGCAATAAAGCAAAGACCTTCTGATGCTCAGCGATCATCAACAACGTTGACCTCAGCCACGTGAAAACCTTTGAAAATCCCATTTTTCCCTCCATGGGAAATGTAGGCATGAGGCCTGTACTCCTCCCCCCCCCCCCCCCCCCCAAACCGAGGTGAGGTGATTTAGGTAAAGGAATGGTAGCTAACCAGGACAGTGCCGGAGCAAAACAGGCCACAGAGAGAGAGGAATTGGGTTCGAAACTCACCACCGTTCACACTGGAACTCGGGTTGCCCCGAGGGGTGGAGGGGGGCATGGGGTTGAGGGCAGTAGGAGTGTGTCTCAGCTGCAGTGACCCCACACATGTGGGTGCTGGCGCCCCCTGGGGGCAACAAAGCAAAGAGCCAGCCCGTCGGCCGGGGTCTGAGAGAGCCTCTCAGATATTTGCTTGCGTGTGTGAAGAGATTTCTCTGCAAGGATAATCGGCAGCTGCTTCCAGCATCCCGGGAACAGTTCATGAGTATCACCAAACTGCAGATTCAGGAGGGGATTAGCAAGAATATCCCTTGAGTCTTAACCAGTGTGGCTCAGTGGATAGAGCGTCAGCCTGCGGACGGAAGGGTCCCGGGTTCGATTCTGGTCAAGGGCATGTACCTTGGTTGTGGGCACATCCCCAGTAGGGGGTGTGCTGGAGGCAGCTGGTGGATGTTTCTCTCTCATCATGGATGTGTCTGACTTTCTATCCCTCTCCCTTCCTCTCTGTAAAAAATCAATAAAGTATATTTTTAAAAAAAGAATGTCCTTTGAAAACGTAGTGTGTGCATGTGTGTGCGTGCGTGTGTGTGTGTGTGTGTGTAACACATAATGAGCATCTTTGTCACGTTCTCCACGCTGCTCAGAGGTGGGGTGGGGTGTGAGGACCGGTGAACCGAGCAGCACCCTCCTTGCTACTCCAATGGGTTTCAACCGGGCTGGGAGGGCGGCAGGGAAAGAGGGGAGCCCGGCACGCTTCCCTCATCACCAGCGGCGACGCTCAGAGGTACAGGTAGCCGACCCAGTAGACCAGGTTGAAGAGCAGGAAGGACGTGGGGAAGAAGACGCGGGAGTAGGCGTCCAGCTCCGAAAGGTCGATGTGGATGCGCCCTCTCCTCCAGGAGCCGGCCTGGCACTCCTCGTAGCAGCAGAAGAAGCTCTGGCAGTCCTTGCCGTCCAGACACTCGTAGACGCAGGTCTCCTCTAGCTCCTGCCAGTACAGCGAGTTGTTGAAGGTGACCATCGCGGGGGGCGGGGGCCGCACGTCCAGGAGGGAATAGTTCTGCGGGGCGACAAGGACAGTGCGGAGGTCACCACGGCACGCACCCGGGAACGGCCAAGAGGAGTCGAGCAGTGGGCACCGTCCCCTCCCCGCCTCTCGGCTCGGGAAAGTTCAATCTTTTGAGGATTCCATTCTTGCAAATCGAATGCGAGAAGTAGCATAGTGCACGCCCGGCCCAGCGTGGCTCAGTTGATTTAAAAATATATTTTATTGATTTTTTTTTACAGGGAGGGAGGGAGAGGGATAGAGAGTCAGAAACATCCACGAGAGAGAAACATCAATCAGCTGCCTCCTGCACACCCGCTACTGGAGATGTGCCTGCAGCCGAGGCACATGCCCTTGATCGGAATCGAACCTGGGACCCTTCAGTCCGCAGGCCGACGCTCTACCACTGAGCCACCCCGGTCTCGGCAGCTCAGTGGATGTGAGTGTGGCTCTCTGGCCCAGCAGATCACAGTTGGGCACGTGCCCGGGGTTGCGGGCTCAACCCCCAGGTGAGGGCGCGCAGCAAGTAGCCGATCAACTGATTCTCTCTCATGGATGTTTCTATCCCTGTCTTCCTCTCCCTTCCTGTCTTTGAAATCAATTGAAAAAAATATATATTTTTAAGACAATGGAATCCTCGGTCTTAAAAAAAAAGAGAGAGAGAGAACAAAACCTTACCATTTACAACAGCATGTATGGACCAAGAGCAGCGGTCACCAACCTTTCAGACCTCACGGGCCACTGGTTGGAGACCGCTGACCTAGGGGGCATTACGGAAAGTGAAATAAGTCAGACAGAGAAAGACAAACACCCTATTATTTCATCTGTAGTTGCAATCTAAAAAAGACACAACACCACAACACAAAATAAATGCACAAGCAGAACAGAGAGAAGCTGAGAGAGAGAGACCAGATGGATACAGAGACCAGGTGGGGTGGGGTTTGCGGAGACGGGCAGGAAAGGGGAAGGGATTAAGAAGTACAAGTTGGGAGTTACAGATAGTCACCTGGGGGTGTAAAGTACAGCTCGGCGAATATAGTCAATAACTTTGTAATAACTATATTTGCCGCTCGGTGGGTACGGAAAGTGACTTCATAAATTATAACATTGTCTAACCTCTTTGCTGTCCACCTGAAACTGATGTAAAATGATACTGAAGGTCAACTACATTTGAAAAGTAAAATTTTAAAATTATATTAATACACAGAAGCTTGTTCATAACGTATGTCTGAGTTTCAAAATCAGGGATATGGATGTTATGTATTAATCCCTGGGTAGAAGGATTATGATTCACTTTTTCTTTATTTGTAAAGAATTTTTTTTATTTTTTAAAATTTATTAGAAAAATACTTTTTCAAATTTTCTAATTGGGATTTTTTTATTTTAAAAAGTAAACACAATGCCATAGCTGGTTTGGCTCAGTGGATAGAGCATCAGCCCACAGACTAAAGGGTCCCTGGTTCGATTCTGGTCAAAGGCACATACCAGGGTTACAGACTTGATCCCTGCTCCACTTGAGGGACATGTGGGAGGCAACAATCAATGTGTCTCTCTCACCCAGATGTTTCACTCTCTGTCTCTCTCCCTTCCACTCTCTCTCTCTAAAAAAAAAAAAGGAAAGCCCTAGCCATTTTGGCTCAGTGGCTAGAGCATCAGTCTGTGAACTGAAAGGTCCCAGGTTCGATTCTGGTCAAGGGCACATGCCCAGGGCTGTGGGCTCCATCCCCAGTGGGGGACTTGCAAGAGGCAGCCGATGCATGATTCTCTCTCATCATGGATGTTTCTGTCTCTCTTTCCATCTTCCTTCCTCTCTAAAATCAATAAAAATTTTTTTTAAAAGGAAAAAATATCCTCAGGTGAGGATTAATAACAGCAACAGAAGTAAACACTTTTTTGTAAACATATTTTGAAGGGAGGATGCGCATTGTTCTTCAACACATAAGCAATAGCCTATCAGTGTGTCTCACTTTAGTGAGAGTTGGCAGAAACATTTGCACCTTCAACACTATACATACGGAGGGGGCCTGCAGGGTTATGCGCTCCTGGATCCACCTCGAAGAGTCTGGACGCAATAACTGTAAGAGAAACAGAAAAAATAATCACAAAACTGTTGGGAGCACCTGCATTGTGCATCCCCTCATTAACAACAATTTTTTTAAAATATATCTTGTTGCCGAGACCGGTTTGGCTCAGTGGATAGAGCGTCGGACTGCGGACTGAAGGGTCCCGGGTTCGATTCCGGCAGGGGCATGTACCTTGGCTGCGGGCACATCCCCAGTAGGGGGCGTGCAAGAGGCAGCTGATCGATGTCTCTCTCATCGATGTTTCTGACTTTCTATCCCTCTTCCTTCCGTTCTGTAAAAAACCAATAAAATATAAAATATATATCTCTTGTTGTAGCCGGTTTGGCTCAGTGGATAGAGCGTCGGCCTGTGGACCGAAAGGTCCTGGGTTCGATTCCAATCAAGGGCACATACTTTGGCTGCAGGCACATCCCCAGTAAGGGGTGTGCAAGAAGCAGCTGATTGATGTTTATCTCTTAGTGATGTTTCTGACTTTCTATCCTTCTCCCTTCCTTTCTGTAAAAAATCAATAAAATATATTTAAATATATATATATATATATATATATATATATATATATATATCTTTATTGATTTCAAAGAAGAAGAGAGAGGGAGAGAGAGAGACAGAAACATCAGCAATGAAAGAGGATCATAGATCGGCTGCCTCCTGCACGCCCCACACTGGGGATCGAGTCTGCAACCTGGGCATGTGCCCTGGATCGGGAATTGAACTGTGACCTCCTGGTTCATAGGTTGATGCTCAACGACTGTGCAACACTGGCTGGACTTAAAAGGCTTGTTGAGTTAGCTATTTATATCATCTACGGTATATAACAAAAGGCTAATATGCAAATCGACTGGTTGCTATGATGCGCACTGACCACCAGGGGGCAGATGCTCAATGCTCTCCTCAGGGGGAGCACCACTCAGCCAGAAGCCCTGAGCTGGTCTTAGGGGTAGTGAGTGGAGCAGCAGTGGCAGGAGCCTCTCCTGCCTCCGTGTCAGAGCTTCTGGATGTCTGACTGCCTGCGGCTTAGGCCCTGCTCCCCTGGGAAGAGGACCTAAGCCAGCAACCAGACATCCCCCAAGGGCTCCCGGACTGCGAGAGGGTGCAGGCCGGGCTGAGGAACCCTCGAGGGCACAAATGTGCACCAGGCCGCTGGTGCTGTAAACGATCCTTAGGAATATGGATCGTTTATCTCAAACTACCCCCCCCACTGCCTCCCCCCCCCCCCCCGCCCCTCCTCCAAATCTTTGCTACCGGAACTCACCGATGTTCTCTTCTTCACGACGGCTGGTTTTCTACAGCTGGAGTAGTAGTTGAGGGTGGCGTACTCCATCAGAGCGGCGAAGACAAACAAGAAGCACACGGTCACGAAGAGGTCCATGGCGGTCACGTAGGACACGCGGGGCAGGGAGTTCCTGGCGATGGTGCTGAGCGTGGTCATGGTCAGCACCGTGGTGATGCCTGCGAGCGGGCACGGGCCGGGCGTCAAAGGAGCCGCGGACGTCCTCCCCCCCAGCGCTGCGTTCTATTTTTACTTTCTTACTATTTTTAAAGCATTTTTGCTGAAACCGGTTTGGTTCAATGGATAGAGCGTCGGCCTGCAGACTGAAAGGTGGCTTGGCTGCGGGCACATCCCCAGTGGGGGGTACACAGGAGGCAGCTGGTGGATGTTTCTCTCTCACGGATGTTTCTGACTCTATCCCTCTCCCTTCCTCTCTGTGAAAAATCAATACAATATATCTTTATTAATTTCAGAGAGGAGGGGAGAGAGAGAAACATCCGTGATGAGAGAGAATCGTGAATGAGCTGCGTCTTACACGCCCCACACTGGGGATGGAGTGAGGCCCGGGCGCCCCGGCTGGGAATCCGGCGCCTGGCCTCCTGGCTCCGTGTCTCGCTCCACGCTCAGCCTGAGCTGTGCCGGCCGGGCGGCTGTGAGCTCTGCAGGGCAAAGCTGCACCTGGCTCGTCTCTGCTTTTGCTCCTCCGGCACTTAGACACATGCTCTGCATAGGATGCAATTCACTCACAGGTGAGGGCGCTCGTTAATAATATTGGGTGTCGGCCTGACCCTGGCTAAGCCGTGCACGTGGGTCACACTAAAGGGTTATTTTATTTATTTATTTACTTTACTTCCTAACCCCAACGCAATTGTAGGGGCCCGCATGGGATTCTAAATGTCGGAGAGAGTCATCTCCCTTGGCAGCCTTGAAGAACGTAAGCACAGGTCAAGCAGCCCTCAGAGGAGGTCACTGGCACGTGAGCTCTCCTTCCCTGAACATCTTTCTCTGAACATGCCTGTATTAGAATGCTGCGACACGGAGGAGTGTGTGTGTGTGTGTGTGAGGGTGGGGGTGGGGGTGGGGGTGGGTTTGGGAGATGCTCACCGAGGGCTGTTCTTGCTGGGGTGGCGTCTTTCTTGATCCAGAACGACACCCAGGACAGCACCACGGTGAGGACGCAGGGGATGTACGTCTGGATGGTGAAGTAGCCCATCCTCCGGCTCAGCTCGAAATAGATGGTCATGAGGACATAATCCCCTGCAACACACACGGGGTCGCCCGTCAGGCCGCGTCCTCGGGCCGGCAGCGGAACGCGCAGAGCGGAGGTCCCGGGGAAGGCTCCGTTGTCACGCCCGGCGGCCCTGAGCTCGGCCCTGACCGCTCCTGCTTCTGCTTCTTCTCCCGGAGGCCGCGGTCCCCGGCGGCCATGCTCAGGGTGGTTGGCGGAAACTTCCGCTTCGAGATCACGTCCCAAAAGCCATTTCAGACTGTAAGCAAATTAGCATTCCGGCACAAAGGAATCGGCACGATTAAGCCAAAGCAATCAGGGAACACAAATATTTTCCTAAGTCGGTGGCGTGCCAAGGGACCTCGTTTCCTGGGCGAGTCGGGACTGAATGATGGGTGATATTAAAAGCCTATTAATTTTTACACAAAATTTCAATAAAGAACGAAGCAGAAAAAACGAACAGGAGACAGGAGCACAGAGGAGAATAAATCACCCGGCAGGAGGACACACAGCCCCGTGGAACAGCCCAAAGCTGCCAGCAGCGCAGGGAGGGCTCCTGAGATAAACAGAGGGGCAATGCCTGCACAAGGCACCGTCCTTCTCAGCTAATTCCTTCTCAGCTAATTCGGCAAAGCCGGCTCTTTCCTGACCCCGGGAGAGCAGGCTCCGCAGACCCCTCCCTGGCGGCATCCCACTGTGGGGATGAGAGTGAGAGGGGCTGTCGGCCACGGCCCAGGACCTGACCCTGCAGCTGCGACTGTAGGACAACGAAAAGCTAGGAGAGTTCCAGCACGAGGGGAACAGGGAAACCGAGGCAGAGAAATTAAAGCCAAAAAGCCCTGGCTGGTTTGGCTCAGTGGATAGAGCGTTAGCCTGCGGCTGAAGGGTCCCCGGTTCGATTCAGGTCAAGGGCATGTGCCTGAGTTGCGGGCTTGATCCCCAGTAGGGGGCATGTGGGAGGCAGGTGATCCATGATTCTCTCTCATCATTGATGTTTCTCTCTCCCTCTCTCTTCCTCTCTCTCTCTCTCTCTCTCCCTTTCCTTTCCTCTCTGAAATCAATAAAAATACGTATTTTTTAAAAAGCCAAAAAGCTTTGCAGGCTATATGTAGCAAGACCTTAACTCGAGAACAAATAATTAAAACCTCTCCTTCACACAAGAGAATGTGGGGGGAAGGGGGGGAGGGGAGAGAAGAGAAGGAATCTGCAACTAGAAAATGCACATTCTTCAAAAAATATATGTTTTTATTGGTTTCAGAGAGGGGAAGGCAGAGGGAGACAGAGAGACAGAAACATCGATGACAAGACAGAATTACTGATCGGCTGCCTCCTGCACGCCCCTCCTGAGAATCGAGTGGGCAACCTGGGCCTGTGCCCTTGACCAGAATCGAACTGTGACCTCCTGGCTCATAGGTGGGCGCTCAACCCCTGAGCCCCGCTGGGCGGGCAGGCACTAATCTGGCTCTGAAGAAGTAACTCACGAGAACCGATTTTAAAAGAGCAGACGCCGTCAGGTGAGATTGGCATCACAGAGCCTCGGTTTTCCCTGTGGGGGAGCAGTTCACTCGCCCGAGCCGTGCTTCTCCCCGCGCCTCCTGTCTGCGCTAGAGGACGGTGACTCAGAGGGTCTGAGAGCCTCTTCACTCCGTCTTGTGGACAAAAAGACACCGCCACTATTTTTAAAATCCTGGCTCTAACACCCAGACTGATGTATTGCCCAGAGTGCACTCAGGCAAAATATGACAACCAGCCCAGAAGAAACCACTTTTAGAGCTCCTTCTACTGGAGCTATTTTAAACGTGCACTTCTCTTCGCACTTAAAATGTAAATCTCACCAGAGCGCCCTGGTAAGGCATGTCACGTCAAATAAAATGCTCACCGCTGACTGAGTGGGCTATTTGACTCAGAAAGTCAATATGCAAATCCCAAAATTCTCCCTCACAAGGAAGTACATGAAGGATATAATAATATATATCTATACTAATAAAAGGGTAATATGCTCATTAGACCGGACCTCCTTCAGGACAAAGCCACAGTGGTGGAGGCTGAGGCAGAGGCGGTTAGGGGCAATCAGCGGGCAGGGGAGAGCAGTTAGGGGTGCTCAGGCTGACAGGCAGAGTGGTTAGGGGCAAACAGGCAGGCAGGCAGGTAAGCGGTTAGGAGCCAGCAGTCCCTAAAATGGCAGTAGGACATCCTCCAAAGGGTCCTGGATTGGAAGAGGGTGCAGGTCAGGCTGACAGACCACCCCCCCTGCACGAATTTCATGCACTGGGCCTCTAGAGTGTGTGTGTGTGTGTGTGTGTGTGTGTGTGTGTGTGTGTGTGTGTGTAATGTTCTTTTTTGTTTTGTTAATCCTTACCGAGAATAGTTTTTCCACTGATTAAAAAAATATATACTTGTTATTGATTTCAAAGAGGAAGGGAGAGGGAGAAACATCAATGATGAGAATCATTCATCAGTTGCCTCCTGCACGCCCTCTACTGGGGATCAAGCCCAAAACCTGCACATGTGCCTTGACCAGGAGTCAAACCGTGACCTCCTGGTGCATGGCTGGACGCTCCACCCATGGGCCACATGGCCAGGTTCCACTGACTTTTTTCAGAGAGCCACACCTTTCCCTGCTTACTCCTACCTGCAGACGTCGTCAGGGTTTCTGTGGTGTTTCTGAGGCCCATGAAGTCAAACTGGTAAAGCCGCCAGGATTTCTGGTTAGCCGTCTCCACGGAGTTCTTCCTCCACCTATAGATCATCTCCTCTTTGGGATAGCCATCTGAAAACACGGAACAAGTGTGAACACACTTGAAGATGTAGGTTTTACAAAACATGACAGTCAAACTTATCATTCTGACCACGTCACATATTAAACTCTTAGGGTCTCCTTGCTCTTTTAATTTTCCTGAGTGCACAGACACCCCAAAAAATGAACGGACAGGGGCCACTGCCTGAAGAGCTTCATAATCAGCAAGGTGTTCCCAACCACTGGCCGGACCAGCAGCGATGTGGACACAGCACACAGGCGCTGTCTTGCTGTCCTGCTTTCTTTCCCCCATGGAGAGCCAAGCTGTCATTGACCTCCGAGACTGGTGGTCAAGGTCTCACCAGCTCCCAGACACCAAGAGCTAACTGCCTGGCCCAGACACGCCCATCACACCATCCACTGTTCCCCAGAATGAGACCATCCAGGTCTCCGGAAAGAGATATTTCTTTTTACCTTTTGAAAAATAACATATATACTTTTTAAAATTGATTTCCGAGAGAGGAAGGGAGAGGTGGAGAGAGACAGAAACAGCAATGATGAGGGGGAAACAGATCAGCCGCCTCTTGCACGCTCCACACTGGGGATCAAGCCCGCAATCCGGGCGTGTGCCCTAACCGGGAAGCGAACCTGCAGCCTCCTGGTGCACGGGACGATGCTCAACCACTGAGCCGGCTGGGCACGATCTCTGTTATTTTAAGGTATTCCTTCAACGAACAGAACTCCGTAGAGATCACCCCTGAATAGTAGCAAGAACACACAATCTCCTTCAGGCCGAAGAGAGTGCCTCCCGGAATGAGCCAGGCATGAGGACACACAATAAAAACCCCAAGCTGAAACCAGTGTGGCTCAGTGGATAGACCATCGGTCCACGGACTAAAAGGTCCCGGGTTCGATTCCCGTCAAGGGCATGTACCTTGGTTGCAGGCACATCCCCAGTTGGGGGTGTGCAGGAGGCAGCTGATCGATGTTTCTCTCTCATCAGTGTTTCTGACTATCTATCCCTCTCCCTTCCTCTCTGTAAAAAATCGATAAAAATATATTAAACAAACAAACGAACGAAGTTAAAAGGATGGAAACCATTCAGCTTTATGTTCTCCCGCCACATGGGAATGGAAGCAGAGGCAAACAGTGACACAGCAGGGGAGAGGAGAAGGGGGCGGGGAGGGGGAGGAGAAGGCGGAATTCACCGTATCTGGAAATGTCCCAGGATGCCTGTGTGCAATGAAAAAGCCTGGGAGGACATCGCCAGGGCAGTGAATACCCCGAGGTGAGGCCACACATCAGCACCAACCGGGTAACACGCCGCCCACAGACAGAGAGGACAGAGAGACCATGGCGGCCTCGTCGGCCAACAAATGCCCTTCATGACAACAGCATCAGCCCACAGGAAAGGAGGGTACCCTCCTCAATCTGACAAGCAATATCCACCCAGAAAACCCACGGCTCACCTCGAGGCGTGCGGGGAACAACGGAAGGCTTTCTCCCCAAGAACAAGACCAAGGTGTTGGTTCTCACCGCTTCTACTTGAAAATTAAACAGGAGGCCCTAGCGGTGTGGCTCAGTGGATAGAGTGTCCGCCTATGGACCGAAGGGCCCCAGGTTCAGTTCCCGGTCAGGGCACATACCCAGGGTTTGGGGCTTGATCCCCAGTAGGGGGCGTGCAGGAGGCAGCAGATCCATGATCTCCTCTCATCAAGGGTGTTTTGCTCTCTCTCTCTCTCCCCCCCTCCCTTCCTCTCTGAAATCACTAATAATAATAATAATAATACAATAACAAGCATGATTCCGAGCAGCAACATTTCCGAGGGAAACCGCCTTGCACATTTCAGGCACGCTAACGAAACTCTCCAGAATCACCCAGACGCTAACCCTAAAAGACGCCGGGCGGAGGCTTCGTTCAAACGAGTCCCCTCCACGCGAAACCGCGAAACCTTAATTAACGGGCCGTATTCAGGGGCAAAATAGGAATATGGAAAAAATTGGCATCTCATTCTTCCCACCAGCAAAAAACAACAACAACAAAACAGTGGTGGGGAAGATTGGAAAGAGGACATCTTTATTTAGGCGTACGTACATTACTGCACTGGAGGAAGAAATAACTCTATTCTGTCGGCAGCTGGGACGCACATGCTCACTCCCCCCCGGCCTTCTCTCTGTCTTCAACCAGCCATGGCGTATACTCCGATCTGAATATATTTTTAAAGATAAGGACCCAATTACGGGTAAGAGTTGAACACACTCTGAAGTTATCGGCCGAATGTGATTTACACCTGCTCCACCACTTGGAAGATAAGGCTGTCGGGGAGAGCTCATCTCTGCTGCTAGCGCGCACACACACGCTCATGGCTTTCTCTGTTACACAAAGACAGCTTCCCCGGGAGTGTGCGCTCCTCCTCTGAACTGGAAATCCTGTCCTGAGCTCTGCACGGCAGTGAGGCAGACAGATCGTCCCCCAACGGATAGGGTTCGCCGGGTCAAGGTCTTCCCCTGTAATTTTTGCCCTAAATGTGAACAACTTGGAGACGTAAAAGATGGACATAGAATGCCATGGCGGACTTGTTAATTACTTTATTTTCATTATTTTAAAAGTGTTATCGAGCCCTGGCTGTTTTGGCTCAATGGATAGAGCGTCAGCCTCTGAACTGAGCGGTCCCAGGTTTGATTCCAGTTGAGGGCATGTACCTTGGTTGTGGGCACACCCCAGTGGGAGGTGTGCAGGAGGCAGCTGATGAATGTTCTCTCTCATTGATGTTTCTGACTCTCTATCTCTCTTTAAAAAAATCAATAAAATGTATATACATGAAAAAAGAAGCATTTCAAATGCATGAAAACAATGAAAAGGGTTTGCTTAAATAAAAGTTAAAACTTTAAAAAAATAAAAATAAAAGTGTTATCAATTGAGAGAGAGAGAGCAGGGAGGAAGACAGAGAAACGTCCATGTGAGAGAAACACATGGGCTGGTTGCTTCCCACACGGACCCTGATGGGGGACTGAACCCGCAACCTGGGGATAAGCCCTGACCAGGAACGGAGCCTGCAGCCCTGTGGTGCACGGAACGACAGTCCAAGCAATGGATCGGGGACAATGCTTTGTTTTTTTATCACTTTATTTATTTACGCCACTGCCGACACAAGCGCAAGGCCTGGGGTGCATCCATGTGCAGCCTGACCTCCTTAAACACGGCGGCTAGCTGCGGGCCTAGCCTCGCCTCGGAGCCTCAGAGTCCAACCTCCCATCCTCAGAGAGCCAAGCCGAGCCCCAGGGGGCAGAGCTGAGCCTGTTCTAAAGGGCTGGGCCTTGCCCAGAAAAGCCAAGCGTAACCCTAAGAGCTGAAGCTGTAACCCTAAGAGCTAGGCCAGCTCTGAAAAGTGTAGTCAAGCCTGGATAGCCCAGCCAAGAACTAAGAGCCAGATCAAGTCCCAAAGGCTGACATTCGTTCGAAGAGCCAGCCTAATCCCTAAGAGCCAGCCTGGACCCTAAGAGGTGAACCTAGTCCCTAAGGGTCAAACTTAGTCCCAAAGGGACAATCCGCTTTTATTTATTTATTGTTTTTTTTAAAAAAATTTTAAAATTGATTTCAGAAGAGAGAAGGAGAGAGGGACAGAAACATCAATGATGAGAGAGAATCACTGATCCGCTGCCTCTTGCATGCCTCCTACTGGGATCGGGCCCACAACCTGGGTGTGTGCCCTGATGGGGATGGAACTGTCGTCGCCTCCGGGTTCGTAGGTCACCACTCAACCCCTGAGCCACACCAGCGGCGCTCACTGGACAATACTTTAGACCCAAATTATTATTAATGACCGATTTCCTGTTAGTGTACATTGTTATCTACTAAACATTGTTTATATAAATGAATTATGATTTACAATCTATTTATCGCCTCATTTGCTGTTTGCTCCCAAGGAATTTAAGTGTCTTTTTCACTCTGTTTAGCAGCCTGGACTTGAACAGAATAAATTATACAAAACAAATTTAGATAAAACATTAACAATAACTGGGCAATGAATGACACTCATTTCCACAGTGACTAGCTATAAACAGAAAAGCAAAGAATGATTATCCCACAGGGAGATTATGGTTCAAAACGCAAGGCATCACTGTTTGTGGCTGGACAGGCTCAGATTGAACTGAGAGGAGCAAATAGTGGGGGAAAACACTTTCGTTTTTACTTCTTTTTTAAAAATAACGTATTTTATTGATTTTTTTGAGAGAAAGGGAGAAGGAGAGAGAAGTATCAGTGAGGAGAGAGAATCACTGATCGGCTGTCTCCTGCACGGCTCCTACCGGCGATGGAGCCCGCACCCCGGGCCCGCGCCTGAGCGGGAACGCACTGCGGCCTCCGGGCTCGGTCGGCGGGTGGTGCTCACCCGCGCCGCACACGGTGGGCTGTTGGTTATTTTTTAAGCACTTTGAGGAGTTCCCTCCATGGTCTCCTACATTCATTCAATCTTCGCAGCTAAGAAGTTAGCTCTGGCTCTCAATCCAACGTCTGCCCTTTTGAAGAAAATGAGTGCTTTTGCTCTAGGGGTTAAGATATTTTTCCACTTGGACTGATTTTTCAGCTGATTACCTTGATGTGTTTCAAGTCTTTTTTTTTTTTTTAAATCACTTTCTTATTCATCCCGACTGGAGTTCAGATGGGTGTTTTGAATTTTTGATTGGAGGAGTTCTCTCATCAGTTTAAAATTTTCCTTAGCTCTTAGGGCTTCAAGTTTTCGCTGTCTCATTGCCTTCCTCTTCCGTTCTGGCTCCAGTTATACATGTGTTGGGCTCTTTCTCCGCACTGCACAGTCTCCACTTCTTAGGGATTACCCCCTTGCTGTCCTTCAGCTTTGCAATATTTCATTTTGGTTGTTTTATTCCGACCTACCTTCTGGCTTACGACGATCTCTTTAGAGTGCTTACATGTCTGTTACGAAGCATCCTTTTTTCTTTTAGAATTTGTTTTCTCTTTCTTGTTTCCAGCCCACCTGTAACTTATACTTTAATGATTCGAACATGAGAGGAGGAGCTCTCTGGCTCTCTGCTGGAGAGGTGCATTCCCTAAACCCCTTGCCCCACGTGGAATCTATTTTCTGCTTCCCTCTTGTTTGCTATTTCTTATATTTCTCTCCTTCTATGCCTGCTCATCTTTCATTGACTCCAAGTTCTTGAGTGTGAAAACTTGTAAATATCTTTGGCATCCCAATAGGAGTACTTGCATAGGGATTGACAGTGCATTCTGCAAACATCTGGGAGCATAGCCATCCCAGCTTTATATATATATATATATATATATATATATATATATATATATATATATAATTGATTTTGAGATAGAAACATCAATGATGAGAGAGAATCACTGATCAGCTGCCTCCTGCCTGCACACCCCCAACTGGGGATCAAGCCAGCAACCCTGGCATGTACCCAAACCAGGAATCAAACCATGACCTCCTGGTTCATTGGGCGATGCTCAATCACTGAGCCACACCAGCGGGGCTGCTGGTTGTTTTTAAAAATATTTTGAGGTGTTTACTCCCTGATCTCCTAAATTCTAACAGCGGGCTAGAAACAAGAAAGCGGAAGTGAGTTCTAAGAGAAAGCAAGCCCTAGCCAGTTTGGCTCCGTGGATAATGCATCAGCCTGTGGACCGAAGGATACTGGGTTTGATTCTGATCAGGGTTACACGCCTGGGTTGTGGGCTAGGTCCCCAGTAGGAGGGCGTGCGGGAGGCAGCCAGTTAATGATTCTCTCTCATCAATGATGTTTCCATCTCTCTTTCCCCCTCTCCCTTCCTCTCTGAAATGAATAAAAATATATTTTAAAAGAAGGCTTCCTAGCTGACATCTAAGAGCTGGAAAGAGAACATGGTAAACGAGAAGGTAGGTCAGAGAAGACAACCACTGGGGATGAGCTCAGGGCTGGTAGGCTTTGCTGCTGGGCTGCAGGGTCTGGAAGGGACAGACGAGGGCAAGCTCATCCTCGCTCCTGGGATGCGTTTCTGCTCCGGTGCCCAGAGTGGAGAGTGGCTGTCAGGCAGACGCCCGGGTCCCAGGTGCTCCTCGGCCCTCAGGTGCCCCGTCAAAAACTGCGGACACCCACAGAAGAAGTCCGGCCCAGAGGCCAGTCTCCCTGGGATGGTCCCTTTCCCTGACCTTGGCTCCTGAAGTCACCAGTGCCTTGTTTGCTCCCGGAACGATTCGAGCAATTGTTTGAGGTTTGTCTGCAGGGACCTGCGATGCACGGCCCATCATCACCACGTTCAGAACCATCAGGCCCACATTTCCCCTTTGGTCAGAGGGTGTCGTAAACAGGTTGGAAGGGGAATTCGTTCTATTTGGCATGATAGTTGATGCCTGAAATGCTCCCCGCGGCCTGTTTTTCTGCTTTCTGAAGCCTGGCCCTTGATCTGCACCATTATTAAAATAATAATAATAGCCGAAACCGGTGTAGCTCAGTGGATAGAGCGTCGGCCTGCGGAATGAAAGGTCCCGGGTTCGATTCCGGTCAAGGGCATGTACCTTGGCTGCGGGCACATCTCCAGTTGGGGGTGTGCAAGAGGCAGCTGATCGATGTTTCTCTCTCATCGATGTTTCTGACTTTCTATTCCTCTCCCTTCCTCTCTGTAAAAAAAATCAATAAAATATATTTAAAAAAATAATAATAATAAATTCCAATGGAATATGGGATTACTAGTTATTCTAAAAAATCCCTGATATGGGGGGGGGAGGATAATGAGGGGGAAAAAAGGAAAACATATGTACTACTATTAAATATAAGTTATACTGCAAAAAAATAAAAATAAAAAAATTAATTTTAAAAAAATGGGGAAAAAAATCCCTGACAGAGTGAACATCCCTCCTTCCCAGGCGGACACAGACACAACGGCGGTTATTATTATTATTTTTTCCAGGGAACGAGTGCCATCTGTTTAAAAGACAGGAATCTCTTTTTCCCTTAAAAACCTATTCTAGTCCGGCCGGCATGGCTTTCGGGGTCAGCTCTGACCCATTAACCAGGAGATCACGGTTCGATTCCCAGTCAGGGCACATGCCTAGGTTGCAGGCTCCATCCCCAGTGGGGGCATGCTCGCACTGGCGCTGGGTCTTAAAAAAACAGAGAGAGAGAGAGAGAAAGAGAAAGAGAGAGAGAGAGAGAGAGAGAGAGAGAGAGAGAGAGAGAGAGAGAGAGAGAGGGAGAGAGGAAAACCAGCCCCCCTATCTAATATTCTGGTATTATTTCGGCAATTGCTTTTTTCCTAAAATAGGAACCGAGCCCAATAACAATGACATATCTCCTACAAAATGCACCCAGATGGAAGTCTGAGGCCGAGTTAATACTTGAATACAATTTTGTGCAACATTGTAGGTCGTTATTGGCCTAATAAAACCTCACGAAGGCAATTAAAGCTGAACAGTGCGGGCTTAAACCCATTAGGGCTCACACTGCAGGCTGCGTACGGAGGCTGTTCGCTGTGTCTGTGTTTGAGAACCAGAGTATTCTTTTTCTCTTACCTCATCCAAGTGACTTCCCGTTATTACACTTCATGTTCCCCCACCACATGTCTTTGTTCCGGTCTTTTAAGGCACACAACCCGGGCGTGTAACCCTGATCAGAATCGTACTTTGATATATGTGACAGGATTTGCTTTTTCTAAACAGACCATAAGACATTTGTGTTTGTGGAATGACTCACGGCAGTATGGCTCAGTGGTTGAGTGTCGACCTATGAACCAGGAGGTTCGATTCCCGGTCAGGGCACAGGCCCTGGGTTGCAGGCTTGATCCCCAGGAGGAGGTGTGCAGGAGGCAGCCGATCCGTGATTCTCTGTCATCATTTCTCTCTCTCTCTCTCTCTCTCTCTCTCTCTGGCCCCCGTGAAATCAATAAAAACATATTTAAGAACATATTTGTGAGATAACACATTCATGGTAATTGGTTTTATGGAACTGAGATTTGCAAAACAGATAATTTCCCTCGGGTTCTTTTGCTTTTGCTCGCAAAGACACCGGCTGGCCGGAGAGCAAGAAAAGGGAGTGGAACCCACAGACACAAGTCGCTCTGGCGTGGGCACCCACAGGCAACCAGCCTGGGACCGCACGCAGGAGGCAGCCAATCAATGATTACCTCTCATCAATGATGTTTCTATCTCTCCCTCTTCCGTCCATGGTGGAACTGTCCATGGTGCTGACACCGCGATTTTTGTTACCAGTACTAGCTGGCTACCACCATCACCCTTACCACAAACTCTAAGGAAGGAACTAACAGTAGCCAAAGCGTAAGATTCCTCTTTCCTCAAAGGAATTTTAACTCATCTTCTTTCCTCCGCTAAAAGAGATCGCTGTTTAACTCACCACTGGGGAAGTGCAGACCTATTTTTTAAAAATATGTTTTTATTGAACTTTCTTTTTAGAGAGAGAGGAAGGGAGAAGAAGAGAGAGAGAGAAAAACATCAATGATGAGAGAATCATGGGCCGGCTGCCGCCTGCGCAGGCCACACTGGGGGTCGAGCCCACAATCCCGGGCACGTGCCTGACCCAGAAACCAAATGGTGACCCCAGGCGACGCTCAACCTCAGAGCTGACTTACTACATCTTTAATCACCGGAACAGAGCCCCAGGCAAGTTTATAATATTACAATGCCCCAGAGCTGGGATGTAATGGCATTGTTTATCCTGGCTTTTGTTTTGTATTGACATGGATGATTTGCAACCATAAATAGCTAAATAAAACATATCTCTTCTCATTAAGTTTTAATCACAGGCCGCTGTGGAAAAGTAGTAAAATCTGGTTACGACAGAACACACCACACCCCCAAAACAAAAGTTAAAAACAAGGCCTGGAGGAGGTCTAGCAGTGACAACAAATACTTTGATTTCTGATTGTGGCATTTTAAGCCAGGCAGCTCGTGCCCGGCTGGCCAGCGCGGCTCAGTGGCTGAGCACTGACCTATGAACCAGAGGGTCACAGGTTCAGTTTCCGCCCAGGGCACATGCCCAGGTTACAGGCTCGATCCCTAGTCGGGAGCGTGCAGGAGGCAGCGGATCCACAATTCTCTCTCATCGCTGATGTTTCTATCTCTCTCACCCTCTCCCTTCTGCTCTGAAACCAATAAAAATATTTAAAATAAAAAAAGAGAGAAAGAAAAACAAAAACCCTCGCCTGAGGATTGCATGCCAGGACCTGTGACACGTGTTTGAGGTGGAAGAAATATTTTTTTATGCAGTACTTTTCTTTTTCCCCTCATTCTTTTCTTTTCTTTTTTTTTTTTTTTTTTTTTTTTAGTGAATCCTTACCCAAGAATATTTTTTCCATTGCTTTTCTTTTCCATTTGTTTTAATATATATTTTTTAAATACACTTTATTGATTTTTCACAGAGAGGAAGGGAGAGGGATAGAGAGTTAGAAACATCAATGGGAGAGAAACATTGATCAGCTGCCTCTTGCACACCCTGAACTGGGGATGTCCTCGCAGCCAAGGTCCATGCCCTTGACCGGAATCGAACCCGGGACCTTTCAGTCTGCAGGCCGACACTCTATCCACTGAGCCAAACCGGTTTGACTCCATTTTTTTTTTTTTTAGAGGCTGATTTTTTTAGAGAGACAGGCAGACTTCTCTATTTGCTGTTCTACCCACTTACGAATTCCTCGGTTGATTCTTGCATATGCCTTGACCAGGGATCGAACCCACAACCTTGGGGTATCGGGGACGATGACTCTAACCACCTGAGCTACCAGGCCAGGGCTCCTTTGCTTTTTAGAGAGAGAGTGCAAGGATTGGAGGGGAGAGAGAGAGAGAGAGAAGAGCATTGATGTGAGACACACCGATGGGTCGCCTCCCGCACGCACCCCAACAAGGGCCGAGGATCGAACCTGCAACCCGGGTAACGTACCCTTGGTCGGAATCGAACCCACAACCCTTTGATGCGACACTAACCACCGGTCGACACTGGCCCAGGCTCGGATTCTTTAAATGGCCACCAGTGTGCGGTCCATCACACACACTGTTTTCCCCTCTGGACCGCAGGGAGCCCGCAGGGATCCCGGGGTAAGGAGCTCCAGGCAAACCTGGCAGCTCCAACAGGCACCATGAGGACCCCCCACCCCCACCGCCGCTTCCGGTGGCCCCTGAGGATTGGCTGTGGCTTCGCTGCACCCCCTTTTCTCTCTGCACTCCCGCTCCCATTTCCACTGACCCTGATTTTCGGGGAACAGCGTTTCCTAGAGCTGGGGGGAACATCCCCTACAACAGAGTGGCTCCCAGAAAGGGTTTAGAAAGAATCTAACATCTCCCTCCAGAACCAACTTTGAATCCAGGGTGCTGAAGGGCAAAACTCTTCTCAGGAAAAAGCGTTTTTACCGACAACTGGAAACGACGGCGACTCTCAGACTCGGGTGCCCGGTGGGTGTTTTCTTGGAAGTGAGTGGGACCTGTCACTCCTAGGAAGTCACTGACAGTGTGTCTGTGGCCGAGACTAAAAGTCGGGATTCCGAGTGGAAATTAAAATTTCAGAAAACGTGTGTCACTCTCAGGGGCTTAATCACCTCCCAATTCTCAGCATGTTGTTCGAGCGGGGGAGGTGGAAATATTAACCGACACTGTCTCAGCGAAACTGGGAAGCGTGTGAGCGGTCAGCGTGTCTGTGCACCAATGTTTTCCAACCAAGGCATCACACAAACCATATGAAACCGTGTCTGGGTGGCCCAGCTGGTGTGGCGCAGCGGATAGAGCGTCAGCCTGAAGACTGAAGGGTCCCTGGTTCGATTCCGATCAAGGGCACATGCCCGGGTTGCAGTTTGATGCCCAGTAGGGGGCATACAGGTGGCAGCCAATCCATGATTCTCTCTCATCATGGATGTTTCTATCTCTCCCTCTCCCTCTCCCTCTCTCTCTGAAATCAATAAAAAATAATTAAAATAAAATGTAAAAATTAGAGGGACACTTCCTCGTGTTAATAAAAAGAGAATACACCTTTTACTCAGGCGTGGTTTCAGTTTGGTTTAATATATATATTTTAATTGATTTCAGAGAGAAAGAGAGAGAATCATGGATCGGCTGCCTCCTGCACACCCCACACTGGCGTGGAGCCTGAAAGGCAGGGAAGTGCCAAGGGGAATCAAGCCGTGGCCTCCTGCTCCACAGGCCGACGCTCCTGCCGCGGGGCTAACGCTGTGTCTCCGAGGCCCGGAGGACTGAGAGGTGAAGCCCAGCGGGAGATGGGATTTGTGTCTGAGTGTCTCGCCGAGAGAGTGAGAGTCACAAACAGAACTGCTAGGAGGTCAGCTCTAGTCGCTCCTCCTCACAGCCTCCCCACCCCACACGCCCCAGCGAAGAACATTCTGTTTTCAAATTCATTGTTCCCAGAAGTCGAACCTGAACTATTATTTATTGTATCACTGTAAAACTCCCTGTCTGGTATACCTTCTTTAAAAATATATATATATTGATTGCAGAGAGGAAGGGAGAGGGAGAGAGAAATAGAAACAGCAGTGATGAGAGAAAACCATGGATTGGCTGCCTCCTGCACACCCCACACTGGGGATCGAGCCCGCGACCCTGGGCCTGCGTTCTGACCGGAATGGAGCGGAGGCCTGGCCCCTAGGTTGGCGCTCAGCCGCAGGGCCGGGGCAGACTTGTCTTTTCACTGTTGAGCAGGCCCTTCTCCGAGGCCCTGGTCGGGAGACAGCGCCCGGCAGGGTTCCAGCTCGCTCCCGGCGCAGGTCTGAGAGGCGGGGCCGGCAGAGAAGGCAGCCGGCCACAGGCCCAGGGAGACAGACACATCGCTGTCCGCCCTGGACCCCCACGCGCACCAGGGGGGCTTCCGGACCCAGCACGACAGAGCCGGCTGCCCTCCGCTAATTACCAGCTCGGCTCTTTCCCACTCCAAGGCTAATGATATAGAATTAAAACTGTATAGTTGGCTTTGTCCCTTTTGTGGTGCAGAGCTCTTAAAACCCGGGGTTGTGGCCGGGCTGGCCTGAACGCCTTTTGTTATGCGGAGGAGGCAGCCTTCTAGAGCGGGATGGGGGCTGGTTGCCAAGGGAACCAGGCGGGTGAGGGGAGGGTCTGGGCTTGAGTTTTATCCCCTTGACCTCTGGAGAGGAGAAAGGGGCTGGAGGTTGAACCAGCCACCAAAGGCCAACCAATTTTTTTTTAATTATTTTTTTTTGGCCAGAAAACCTTTTCAATTTAAAAAAAATATATATATTTTAATTGATTTCAGAGAGGAAGGGAGGCGGGGAGAGAGAGAAACATCAAAGGTGAGAGAGAACCATGGATCGGCTGTCCCTGCCGCCCCCACTGGGGACTGGGCCCAGAACCCAAGCGTGTCGAACCCGGGACCCTTTGGTCCGCAGGCCGATGCTCCATCCGCAGAGCCAAGCCAGCCAGGTGGGAAGGCCAGTGGTCCAGCCGACTGTGTCAGCCTCAGAAAGCCTCCACAGAGTACCCAGAGGGCCAGTCCTCACACAGCCTCCAGACGGGTGACCCCAGGGGCCGGGCCACAGTGGCCAGAGAGGACAGAAGCTGTGTGTAATTCCAAGTAATATGCAAAACAACCCATTAGCATAGGCTGTTTGGTTAAACATCAGCAAAACTGCTCCCCCACCCATGGGCAAACCCGTCACCATTACCAGGAAAGGGTGAGTTGCCCACGGTGTATCCAAGCGCCTGTTTTGAGACAGGTGCTCCTACAGAATGAAGTCTGGGGTGAAAACACCCCAGTGGCCCAAACCAGACTGTCATCTGTGCTGTCTGGTTGCACGGTGACGCGCTAGCCCATCAGGTGACTGTCGCCAGATGCTCAGACAGGCGTTCCTTCTGGGGGCACACGGCTGGGGGGGGTACTCACAGCTGGAGAAGATCAGCGGGCAGGAGTGCTCGTCCATGGGGAAGTGGTGCAGCTGCAGCTGGCACTCGGCATTGATGGTGAGCCTGCAGGGGCGGGGAGCCAAGGTCACAGTCAAGGTCAGCCAGCCAGAACCCGGCAGAGTCACAGTGTGTATGTGGTGGGGGCACGGGGTGGCGCATCATCCATTCTGTGGCATCATGGGGTTGTTTCGGCGTTGTGCCATTTTGTATTGCTTTTAAATAATATATATATTATTGATTTCAGAGAGGAAGGGAGGGAGAAGAGAGAGAAAGACATCAATGATGAGAGAGAATCATGGATCAGCTGCCTCCCACACGCCCACTACAAGGGCATGAGCCCTTGACAGGAATCAAACCCAAGACCCATCAGTCTGCAGGCTGATGCTCTATCCACTGAGCCAACCAGAGAGGGCGTTGTAGTGTCATTTTGTATTGCTTGTTTTATTATTTTTTATTTTTTTAAATATATTTTATTGATTTTTTCACAGAGAGGAAGGGAGAGGGACAGAGAGTCAGAAACATCAATGAGAGACATTGATCAGCTGCCTCCTACACAACCCCCACTGGGGATGTGCCTGCAGCCAAGGTCCATGCCCCTGATTAGAATTAAACCTGGGACCTTTCAGTCCGAAGGCCGATGCTCTATCCACTGAATCAAACTGGTCTTGGCTATATTGCTCTTTTAAAAAAAAATGTTTTTATTGTCTGGACCATGTGGCTCAGTGGTTGGGCATCCACCTATGAACCAGGAGGTCACGGTTTAATTCCTGATCAGGACCCATGCCCGGGTCCTGGGCTTGATCCCCAGTAGGGGGCGTGCAGGAGGCAGCCGATGGATGATTCTCTCATCACTGACGTGTCCCTCTCTCCCTTCCTCTCTCTGAAATCAACAGCGACCTGTTTAACCAAAGAAATAAAACAAAGAGCCCTGGTCCGTGGTTAGCCGGTCGGTCGGGGGACACGAGTCTGATCCCCGGTCACGGGCAAGGGCTTCGGTTCCAGGTTCCGTAGCCCCGGCGCAGGAGGCAACGGATGGATGTGTCTCTCTCACATGAGAGAGGAGAGAGAAAGAGAGGGAGAGAGGGAGAGAGGGAGGGAGGGAGAGAGGGAGGGAGGAAGGGAGGGAGCGAGGGAGGGAGGGATAAAGAGAGGGAGGGTGGGAGAGAAAGACAGAGAGGGAAGGAGAGAGAGGGAGGGAAGGAGAGGGAGAGAGGGAGAGAAAGAGAAGGGGAGAGAGAGAGGGAGAGAGGGAGAGAGAGGGAGGGAGGAAGAGAAAGAGGGAGAGGGAAGGAGAGGGAGGGAAGGAGAGGGATGGAGAAAGAGAGGGAGGGAGGGAAAGAGGGAGAGAGAGAGGGAGAGGAAGAGTGAGAGAGAGGGAGAGAGAAAGGGAGAAAGAGAGGGAGGGAGGGAGAGAGAAAGAGAGGGAGAGGAGAGAGAGGGAGGAATGGAGAGAGAGGGAGGGAGAGGAAGAGAGAGAGGGAGGGAAGGAGAGAGAGGGAGGGAAGGAGAGAGAGGGAAGGAGGGAAGGAGAGGGAGGGAGAGAAAGAGGAAGGGGGAGAAAGAGAGGGAGGGAGGGAGAGAGGGAGGGAAAAGAGGGAGAGGGGGGAGAGGGAGAGAAAGAGAGAGGAGAGAGAGAGGGAGAGAGGGAGAGAGAGGAAGGGAGGAAGAGAAAGAGAGGGAGGGAAAGAGAGGGAGAGAAAGAGAGGGAGAGGAAGAGAGAGAGAGAAGGAGAGAGAGGGAAAGAGAGGGAGAGAGAGAGAGGGAGAAGGAGAGAGAGGAAAGGAGAGAGAGGGAGGGAGGGAGAGAGGGAGGGAGGGAGGGAGAGAGGGAGGGAAAAAGGGAGAGGGAGAGGAAGAGAGAGGGAGAAACAGAGAGAGGGAGGGAGGGAGAGAGAAAGAGGGAGAAGAAGAGAGAGGGAGGGAAAGAGAGAGAGGGAGAAAGAGAGGGAGAGAGAGAGAGTGTGTGTGCTACAAAGGTGTGAGGCGGAGTCTGGGAGAGCAGGGTGAGGTCTGGGGTTCGGGGAGGACAGGACTCCCAAGGTCAGGTCCCCTCCTCATGCTGGGGGGGCGGGCAGGAAGGCTGGGTTAGCTGTGGGCGTGGCTGAGGCTCTTGCAGGGTGGCTCTGATCACACTTCTCTGCCCACACCCGGTCTCTGGAAGGCCGCCCTGGGCCCAGAGCATGCCTGACGGGCGGCCACTGCGTGCAGGAGGGGTGTCTCCCCCACCCCCTCATGATCTGAGGTTAATTTGCTCTAATTACATGTGATAATTAGCACCTCTTCCTGTTCCGCCTAAGTGGGCCTGCGGGCTAAATAGATTTAACACTCATTCCCACGGCCCACTTCCAGCAGAAGCGGATTCTGACGAATGCCCTTCACTCATGGCCTATGCCTTTCTTTTTTTTCCTTTTTCAAAAAGAGGACATTTGTTTATTTATTTTTAAAATATATTCTCAGATTTCAGAGAGGAAGAGAGAGGAGGGGGGGAGGAGAGAGAGAGAGAGAGAGAGAGAGAGAGAGAGAGAGAGAGGAAGAGGAGAGAGAGAGCAAGAGGAGAGAGAGAGGAAGAGGAGAGAGAGAATGAATGAATGAATCCTGGATCGGCTGCCTCCTGCGCGCCCCACACTGGGGATGGAGCCCACAACCCGGCCTGTGCCCGGACCGGGAATCGAACCCTGACTATCTGGTCAATGCTCAGCCACGGAGCCACACTGTGTGCCTTTATTTTCACAGCCATGGTGTGCGGGCGGGCGGACTTCCCAGGCATCGCGCCCTCGGCGTGGACAATGGGCGGAGAGGCCCCACCGAGCGGGGAAGGAGGGTTCTCATTCCTGCGGGCCCCCCCACCCCCACCCTCCAGCCAGGCGCCTCGCCTCAGCGTGTAGAGGATCTTGCCGTCGTTCCAGATGCGAAGCAGCTGGTTGGGCGTGGTGATCCAGTGCGCCTCGGCCGTCTTGGAGTTGCGGAAGATGGTGTCGGGGATCCAGATGAGCCCCACCATGTTGCTGTTCAGGGTCAGGATTTTCATCGTGCTGTTGAAGCGCAGGCGGCTGTCCGTCCAGGTCTGAGCGAAGAATATGTCGATCTGGTATTCCTGAGACAGAGCGAGCAGAGGGCGGTCCTGTGAGTGGATTTCCTCTTTTTAAAAAAATACATAATTGTTTTTATTGATGTCAGAGAGGAAGGGAGACGGGGAGAGAGGGGGGGGAGAGAGAGAGAGAGAGAGAGAGAGAGAGAGCGAGAGAGAGAAACATCCATGAGGAGAGAGAATCACTGATCGGCTGCCTCCTGCACACGCCACACTGGGGATCGAACCCGCAACCCGGGCAGGTGCCCTGATGGGGAATGGAAACCTGTGGCCTCCTGGTTCCCAGGTCGACGCTCAACCACTGATCCACACCAGCTGGGCTACAGAATCATTTTTTATGGGGTCATTTTCTTTCTTTTTTGTTAATCCTCACCCAAGGATATATTTTTTATTTTTTTCTTTAGTGATAGAGTATTATATATGTGTCTTTATCGTCCCATTGCCCTCCCCCCGCCCCAAGGTATTTTTCCATTGATTTCTTTTTTTAAAATATATTTTATTGATTTTTTTCCCATAGAGGAAGGGAGAGGGATAGGAAGTCAGAAACATCGATGAGAGAGAAACATCGATCAGCTGCCTCCTGCATCACCCCCCACTGGGGATGTGCCCGCAGCCAAGGCACATGCCCTTGACCGGAATCGAACCCCGGACCTTTCCATCTGCAGGCCGACGCTCTATCCACTGAGCCAAACCGATTTCGGCTTTCCATTGGTTTCTTAAAGAGAGTGGAAGAGAGAAGAAAAGACAGAAACATCGATTGGTTGCCTCCTGCATGAGCCACAAGCAAACTGGCTTGGGCTACAGCAATCTTTTAGGGGGTCATTTTCTTGACCATCCTCATTTCCGCGATCTATCCTGTACTTTTTTTTTTTTAATTTTTGGAGTTCTCTTTGATGGTCCTGTGGCCAGAAGCGCGGGGCTCTGTCATACATGTCCCTGTCCTGGCTGGGCAGGGAGGACAGGGAGAGGGGAGTGTGGCTTTAGCTCCAGGAACACGGCGCCAGCAAATGAAGGAGGTGCCCTGGCCGGGTGTCTCGGTGGTCAGAGCATCGGTCTTCGCACCAAAAGGTCTCAGGTTCAATTCCCGGTCAAGGGCAGATACCTGGGCTACAGGTCGAGAGTGCTGGCGGTAGACAACCGATTGATGGGTCTCTCACACATCAATACTCCTCTCTCTCTCTCTCTCTCTCTCTCTCTCTCTCTCTCTCCCCCTCCCTCCCTCCCTCCCACCACTTCTCCCTCCCTTCCACTCTCTCTAAAAAAAATGTAGCCTCGGCTGCGGAGGAACAACAAAAATTAAAAATGGAAAGGACGTTGCCCTCCCCCCCGCCCCCGAATTTTGGTTCTTCTGGATTCCAGAAGCTTCTCCAGCCATCCCTGAAAGGGAACGTCTTGTGGGCCCGGATGGGAAGGAACAGGAGACGTGGGAAAAGAAGCAGGAAGCAGAGGCTCCTTTTTAGAACCCTCATTGTCTGCGAAACAGCTCTGACTCGCAGAGTTCACGCTGCATTCCTAACGATCTGCAAATACCGCAGCTGTGTTGGCTCTCGCCTACACCTTCCCTCTTCCCCACGCTTCCTCAACCTCGGACCCTGGGAGCTGCCCCCCGCCCCCCCGAGTCTGCAGGTTTGACAGGCCCCTCTTCTTGGAGAGTCTGGGCCTCCAGTGCCTCCTCTCCAGAAGCCCCCTCGTCTGGCTCCTCGAGTCAGGTCACGGCGCCCTGCGTCTTGCAGACACACGAGTGCGTGCGCGTGCGTTACCTTTCCGAGCTTCGGTCCGTGTGTTCCCTGTCACATGCAGCGCCCCGGGACAGGGCTTTCCTGTCTGCTCACTCCAGGTGCTTAAAGAAACATTACCAGGGACACAGATCCGACTCACTAAAGAGTGTATGAGGGAGGGCCCTGTCATTGGACACCGAGCATGAACCCCGGCTCTGCCATCTTCCCCTCCACCACTCCTCCTGCCCTTCTCCCTCCAGCAGGGCACGCCCATGGCCACACCAGCCACACCTGTGCCTCCCTGCCTGGTCCTGGCCACAGCCCCCCCCGCCCCCCCCCCCCCCCCCCCCCCCCCCGAGCGTCTCTAACACCCGGATGCCTCTGCCCATCAGATTTCTTACTATTCACAAAGGGAACACCTGTTCACGGGGAGGAAGCTGAAAAGGCCGTGAACTTGGTCTACACGAGCTTCCCAAGAACATGGCATCCATGAGAGAAGAAAACAAAAAAGAATGAAAGGACAGGGGATGCACTGAGGAAGAAATCACGAAGGAAGTGTAAAAAAATCCTATCAAATAAAGAGGGAATTTGCAAATTGACCGTCACACCATCACAAAGACGGCAGCGCCCATAGCCACAAGACGCTGGTGTGCGTTCCCCTCAGCTCTGCCAGAGTACCACGTCCTTTCAGAGTACGCCCCGCCAGGGGAGGGAGAGCTGGCAGGGGCACAGTGCGGCCAGACCCACCCTCAGCCCCCCAGCCGCCCAGGGCAGGCCTGAGGTGCAGACAAGTCTCAGATGGTAGCTGCCCAGCTGCCCAGGTCCACCTGAAGCTCAGGTAACGATGGCCAGCTGAGGTTTACACTGCCGGCAGTGGCAGCAGCAGAGGTGTGATGGGGGCATTGCCTTCCTTTAATTGCAGGTCACCTCCTGACCTTGAGGGCTCCAAGACTGTGAGAGGGGGCAGGCTGGGCTGAGGGGCCCCTCCCCCTCCATTGCATGAATTTTCATGCACCAGGCCTCTAGTAATAGTAGTAGTAGTAATAATAATAATAATAATTATGTGAAGTGCTAAGAGAAAATAGCAAATAAAGTTTCAAAACATATAACAGAGAACTGAAATGCATAAATATGTCACCATATGTATGTATAGACCATCTAAGGCCCCCTCAAACCATAGAAATGCAAAGTATGCATGGTGAATAACTCATTTGGAGTTGCCCTCCTGAAACATCAAACTGCCCCCTGTGGGATGAGCCCATGCTGGGAACCACTGAGTTACACTGTTCTCTTGCTCATCAGCTCTGTGCTGGGCAGTACTGCAGTCTGTGCAGATTTCCCTCCACGCATCCAGAATCTCCTTCTACCGCTGGGCAGCCATGTCCCGACCTGAGCTACCGGCAGCCCCCGGCTCAGCAGGGGACTGGTCCCGTGCTCTCCTTTGCTTGGTACCCCAGAGGGGCTTCGTGTCAGGGGACGCCACCAGCCTGGAAGGGGTGCGAGGTTGAAAACCAAAGTTTTGTTTGAAAAAACACAGACATTTCTTCCCATGAGCAGCTTGGTCGAGAACCTCATTGTCGGCGATGGGAGGCATTCGAGAACGAGGTTTGACCGTGTTTCTGTGTCTTACGCTTCAAGCCCTTATTTCAGGGGGAAAGTTTTATATATTTCTATTCCTTAAAGTGTTGGACGTGCCCTAGACCCATGGTCAGTAAACCGTGGCTCTTGAGCCACATGCGGCTCTTTGGCCCCTTGAATGTGGCTCTTCCACAAAATACCATGGCCTGGGCGAGTCTATTTTGAAGAAGTGGTGTTAGAAGAAGTTTAAAAAATGTGGCTCTCCAAAGAAATTTCAATCATTGTCCTGTTGATATTTGGCTGTTGACTAATGAGTTTGTCAGCCACTGCCCTAGCCGGTCTGGCTCAGTGGATAGAGGGTTGGCCTGTGGACTGAAAGGTCCCGGGTCCAATTCCAGTCAAGGGCACATGCCCAGGTTGCGGGCTCGATCCCCAGCAGGGGGCATGCAGGAGGCAGCTGATGATCCTCTCTCATCATTGATGTTTCTGTCTCCCTCTCCCTCTCTCCCTGAAATCAATACAAAATATATTTAAATAAATAAAATAATGAACTGATATCAGTATTACAATGGGGGAGGGGGCAAGAGTCATCCACCCATAGCAGGAGATGGTCTCCCTGTTGCTATGGAAACAGTCCCACGTTACCTTCCCTTTGTCCCTGGTTCTGAAAGCACTTCTGTTTGCTGCTGTGACAGAGTCTGCATCCTGGTCGCTATAGTAACGGCTTGCAGACCTGCTCTCCTGTCACAGCTCCTCTCCCATCTCTGCCCAGCAGGACAAGCCCCGACTTCAGGTGACAGAGCCGATTTCGGTCCAGGAGACAATCAGGGTTGGATCACCTGCTCTAATCCCGGCGGGCACATGCCTCAGCCTTGGAGGTGCCAGCTACCTGGAGGCACCACGCACCAGCTCTCTTCCCACGAACTTTAGGTGGCCAGAATCCTTTATAGGTCGGACCTATGAACATTTATGTTTCCATCAACAATGCTAGGGTTTCTGCCAAGTTTCTATGCCTGGCTATGAATAAAAAATAAAATAGCCTGACTTAACCTGTTTGGCTCAGTGGATAGAGCGTTGGCTGCGGACTGAAGGGTCCCAGGTGCGATTCCGGTCAAGGGCATGTACCTTGGTTGCAGGCACATCCCCAGTGGGGGGTATTCAGGAGGCAGCTGATGGATGCTTCCTCTCTCATTGATGTCTTAAACTCTCTATCCCTCTCCCTTCCTCTCTGCAAAAAAAATCAATAAAATATATTTAAAATAAATAAATAAATAAACATCGTAGCTGCACCTGCGTTGTGAGAGGCCCAACACAACTTACGAGGCGCCCGGCTTCCCCATTTGCTGGGAGGTACGTTGGACTTTGCATGAGAAACGCGTACAAACCTCAGGTAAGCAAGAGAGCGCTGCCCTCCCCGTGTCCCATCTGTTACATCCGTGGAGGAAGTGGGAAGGATCTTTGCAGCAGCAGAAAACAATTTTTTAAATCTGTTTTGCAACGTTTAGATCCTTCCTTGACACCACCGGGTAAGGAATCGATGTAATGCTGACCGACTCTGTCCAAAAAGGGGCGCCCCGTCCCGCGAGCAAACTAATTAATGAGAAAAGGGCCGCAAGCTCCCCTCTCCGTGGGCAGCTCCCACAGCAGGAGGCGGGGGAAGGCTGGCACGGAGCAGCCCTGACCAGCGGCTGGCTCCCTTTCTTCTCCGAAACATGGCTTCACAAAAACTTAAGTGTGGAGCCGCCAATGGACCCAGGGACCCCACGTCCAGGAAGGTGTCCTAAGGAACCCAGAAACGCCAAGCAGAAGGAAGGGGGGCATCCCTGAATTCCTAGCCCCACACTTTACACTAGCTCAGACCTGGAACCGGCCCGGGTGCACATCAGCAGACGAGTGGATAAAACAGCTGTGGGATGTCGCCCTGGAAAGTGTTGCTTAGTGGATAGAGCGTCGGCCTGTGGACTGAGGGTCCCGGGTTCGATTCTGGTCAAGGGCATGTACCTCAGTTGTGGGCTTGATCCCCAGTGGGGGGTGTGCAGGAGGCAGTTGATCAATGTTTCTCTATCATTGATGTTTCTGACTCTCTATCCCTCTCCCTTCCTCCCTGTAAAATCAATAAAACACACACACACACACACACACATATATATATATATGGTTTAAATGCTGTGCTGCATTTACACCATGGAATACTATGCAGCTGTAAAAAAGAGGGCTCTCGCCAGAACTGGTGTGGCTCAGTGGATGGAGCATCGGCCTGCGGACTGAAGGGTCCCGGGTTCGATTCTGGCAAGGGCATGTACCTTGGTTGCGGGCACATCCCCAGTAGACGGTATGCAGGAGGCAGCTGATGGATGTTTCATTCTCATCGATGTTGCTGACTTTCCATCCCTCTCCCTTCCTCCCTTTGAAAAAGCAATAAAATATATTTTTTAAAAAGAGGGCTCTCTCTCCAACCTCCTCTCCGGGCCTCAGATGGGGAACAGCACCATCAGAGTGCCCTGTCTCTCTGACAAATGACATCCGTCACTAGTCACCTCTAACTCCTAGGAGGCTGCTTGCACCGGGCGACTCCAGGCCCCCGAACTGTGCCCCCAGGTGGCACCCCGGTGCTCTCCAAATGCCAGGGCGCCTTAGAGAATCAACAATTTGCTTTCCTTTCTTTAAAAAGTATGTTTTGTTTTTTTAAATATACTTTATTGATTTTTTTACAGAGAGGAAGGGAGAGGGATAGAAAGTCAGAAACATCGATGAGAGAGAAACATCGATCAGCTGCCTCTTGCACGCCCCCTACTGGGGATGTGCCCGCAGCCAAGGTACATGCCCTTGACCGGAATCGAACCCGGGACCCTTCAGTCCGCAGGCCGACGCTCTATCCACTGAGCCACACCGGTCTCGGCTAAAAAGTATGTTTTTATTGATTGAGGAGAGAAAGGGAGAGAGAGAGAAAGAGGAACATCCACGATGAGAGAGAATCGTGGGTCGGCTGCCTCCCGCACACCCCGCACTGGGGATCCAGCCCACAACCCGGACCCGTGCCCTTGACCGGGAATCGGACTGTGACCTCCTGGTCCATGGGCTGACGCTCCACCGCTGGGCCACGCTGACCAGCAGGACGTGCTCCGGGTCCTTTTGCAGCCTGAAGGCCAAGGAGAGAGCTGATGGGATCCGTAGCGTGGTCCTCACGGATCACAGCTCCTCAGCCGGACTGACTTCTCAGGAGCCTCTTGTAAGCACTTGGCACGGGGCCCCCAGCTGCCCTGCAGGCGGATGCCTCTCTGACCCGTTTCCCACGCGGGGCCCCTGCCTCAGATGACAGCGCACACGGGGTCAACCCTCAGCCTCCAAGGCTTCTTAAAAAAAAAATAAACTAGAGGCCTGATGCACAAAATTCATGCAAGGGGCTCAGCCCTTGCAGCCCCGGCTTTGTCGTCCAGATGGTCATTCCGCTGTCCCATCTAATTAGCATATTAGCTCCTTATTATATCGGACAGTGGTCGGCAAACTCATGAGACCGCAGAGCCAAAATATCGACAGGACAACGATTGAGATTTCTTCGGAGAGCCACATTTTTTAAACTTGAACTTCTTCTAACGCCACTTCTTCAAGATAGACTCACCTGGGCCTTGGTATTTTGTGGAAGAGCCACACTCAAGGGGCCAAAGAGCCGCATGTGGCTCGCAAGCCGCAGTTTGCTGACTATGGATATAGGATAATCAATGGCGGAAATAGTATCTCGGAAGAGTTTCAAAACAGCGCATAGCACCTTAGAAAGTTAGAAATATGCTTTCCTTTTTGAGACACATTTTTACTGATTTCAGAGAGGAAGGGAGCGGGGAGAGAGGGGCAGAAGCATCCCTGATGAGAGAGAATCATGCCAAGCGCCAGCTGCCCTGGGACTAAATGGGCTGCAGTCCTGTGACCCCACCCACTCCCCTTTCCTTCTGAGATCCGTCCGTCTGTCTCACACGCTCATGTCTCTGGATCTATCCTTTCCAGTCCTCCTAGCTCCTGGAAGCGCGAGGTAACTTTATTTTTTTAAATAAATATTTTATCCAGCCGAGACCAGTTTGGCTCAGTGGATAGAGCGTCGGCCTGCGGACTCAAGGGTCCGGGGTTCGATTCCGGTCAAGGGCATGTACCTTGGTTGCAGGCATATCCCAGTAGGGGGTGTGCAGGAGGCAGCTAATCCATGTTTCTCTCTCATGGATGTTTCTGACTTTCTATCCCTCTCCCTTCCTCTCTATAAAAAAGTCAATAAAATATATTTTTTAAAAAACATCTTATCCATCAGAATCTATCATGTGACAACATGATAGATTCATATTAGAAGAAAACAAAGCCCTTTTGCCATCCGTTTGAAACTCTGGCCGATCGCTTCCGGCGCTCCATTGGCAGGGAAATGATGTGGAGAGAAAAGCAATCTTTCCCGAAGTAGAAATCGGGGGTTGAAAGGAAACCAGGGGCCACCTGAGGCTCTTCTCACGAAGCGGACAATAGGCCATTCTTCCTTGAAAAGCAAAAATAAATCATGAGCCGGCTGGCGTGGCTCAGGGGTCGAGCATCAGCCCAGGACCCCGGAGGTCACGGTTCCATTCCGAGTCGGGGCCCAGCCCAGGCTGTGGCTCCACCCCCAGTGGGGGTGAGCAGGAGGCGCCCATCCATGTTTTCTCTCCTCATTGATGTTTCTCTCTCCCTCTCCCTTTCTCTCTGAGATCCGTAAGAATGTATTTTAAAACACACACACACACACATGCCCTGACCAGTTTGGCTCAGCCTCAGTGGATAGAGCATCGGAAGGGTCCCGGGTTCCATTCTGGCCAAGGGCATGTCCCTTGGCTGCGGGCACATCCCCAGTAGGGAATGGGCAGGAGGCAGCTGACGGATGTTTCTCTCTCATCGATGTTTCTAACTATTCTCCCCCTTCCTCTCTGTAAAAAAATCAATAAAATATATTTTAAAATAAAATAAGCACACACAGGAAAAATACAACTTTCTATTAAAAACAAAAACTACCATCCGCAGAGCCGTCTTTCACGAAGCAGGAACCGCGGTTGAAAGGAAACTGTGGGCCACCTGAGGCTCTTCTCCCCAAGAGGAGAATCAATCGGTCATTCTTCCTTGAAAACAAAAATAAATCAGGAGGCAGAAGTCCTGTTTCCTTGTTGTTTTTTGCTCCATTTAGCTTGATGTCACCCGGCGCCCACGCCCGGTTAGCGAGGGTCGACCCCGTAGGTGTCCAGGAAGCGCCGGCTGCCCATTAGCTGCCCGAGCCAGCAGCGGTTCATCTGGGTCACTCGCCCTTCCCGTGCATTAGACCGCTGACCCCGTGACTGCCCGCCCGGGCCCCGGCACATCCGCGCTCGCTCTCGGCAGCCAAGCTGGGCGCACGGCCTGTCCCTGGGGCCGCTCGGCCTCAGCACAGACCTCTTGTCCGCAGCGGCCTCCCCAGCTAAGTACCCTCCTCACTCTGCTCCGATCTCAGGGCCTCGCCGGGCAGTGGGCGGGTCGTCTCCCCTGCAGAGACCGCACCGGGGTCGGCAGCTCTGCACGCAGACAGAGCTCCGTCCCTGGAATTCCTGTGAATGTTCGCGTCCACGTCAGGCGCGGAAACATCACAGCGCAGCGGCCGGTGAGGCTCCGTGGCTGAGCGATGACGACTCCGGAATCCAGAGGTCCCTGTTCAGTCCCCAGCTGCGGGCTGGATGCCCAGGGTGGGGAATGCAGGAGCCAGCCGGTTACCATCCCCTCTCATCACTTATGTTCCTCTCTGTTTCCCTCTCCTTTCCTCTCTGAAATCATAAAAACATTTTTTTTAAAAAAAAGGAACAGCCCTAACCGGTTTGGCTCAGTGGATAGAGCGTAGGCCTGAGGACTGAAGGGTCCCAGGTTCGATTACAGTCAAGGGCACATGCCCGGGTTGCAGATTCGATCCCCAGTAGGGGGCATGGAGGAGGCAGCCAATTAGATTCTCTTTCATCATTGATGTTTCTCTCTCTGTCCCTCTCTGAAATCAAAAAAAAAAAAAAAAATTAAAACCCTGACCGGTGTGGCTCAGTGGATAGAGCATTGGCCTGCGGACTGAAAGGTCCCAGGTTCGATACTGGTCAAGGGCTGTATCCTGGTTGCAGGCACATCCCCAGTAGGTGGCGTGCAGGAGGCAGCTGATGGATGTTCCTCTCTCATCGATGTTTCTGACTCTCTATCCCTCTCCCTTCCTCCCTGTAAACAATCAGTAAGAATATATAGTTAAAAATTAAAATAAAAAAAATTAAAAAGGAACAGGTCTCATTCACTGAGCCTTCAGCTATGAGCTTCAGAACGTGTTTTTCGTTTGTTTGTTCTTTCTCAGTGTTACCTCTCTCCACCGGCCGAAGCAGGTGTCCCCAATGCCCGCTTTGTGCTCCCCGCCTTTGTGGCACTCGGCCTCCCTGGGGCCCATCTGTGTGCGAGGCCGGCCCCTCTGAAGGCGGGCTCTGTGGGAGGCTGGGGGAAGGGACAATGGCCCCTTTCGCTCATTGTCCCCAGCAGCCAGGGGTGAACTAGAAATGCTGAAAGCAACCAAGGAATTATTCTCAACACAAAGGGTGGGCTGCATGGTGAGGGCGGAGAACCTTCCTGAGGGGGCCTGGGCAGGTTAGATGAAGGGGCCGGGAGAGGGGTGTGGGCAAGGGCTCAGTCCTGACCGCTTTCTCGGAACACTGCTCCCCTCTGTGTGTGGAATACTGGAGGTTCGGGGGGCGGTGATGGCCGCTGAGCAGCACCCAGCCCTGGGGGTGGGTGTATGGTGTTTGCTGAGTGCCATTTCCCACCGGGTGGGGCAGAGCTCTGGCACGTGAAGGACCCAGGGCTTGGGGGAGAGCTGAGCACACAGCCCCCCCGACAGGCACTAAAGCTGGCTCCACAAGATGGGAGGAGACCCAGAGAACCAGAGAGGGGACACCACACTTCATCACAGGGTGGGGAATGTGCAAGGACCCATGAGTTCAGAATGAAACGCCATAAAGTGCAGGAGAAAGAGGATGGAAGAGAGAAGGGGAGAGGAAAGGGGAGGGGGAGAGAGGAAGGGGAAGGGGAGAAAAGAAGGAAGAGAGGGGCAAGAGGAAGGGGGAGGAGAGAGAGGGAAAAGGAGGGAGAGAGAGAGGAGAGAAGGAGGGAGGGAGGGAAAGAGGAGAGAGGAAGGGGGAAGGGGAGAGAGAGATGAAGGGAGAGAGGGGCAAGAGGAAGTGGGGGGGGGAGAGAGGGAAGAGGAGAAGGAGAGAGGGAGGGAGAGAGGAGAGAGGAAGGAGGAGAGGGAGGAGAGAGAGACAGAGAGAGAGAGAGGGAGAAACACTGATGTTCGAGAGACACATGCACAAGTTGCCTTGCCCACCCGCTACCAGGCCTGGGGTGGGTGCCCTTGTCCGAACCCAACCTGCACGCCCCTGGTGTGTGAGCTGACACTAACCACTTAAAGACACTGGCCAGGGCTCACAGACATTTTCACAATGAGCTAAGGATAAAAGATCAAGCCTTGGCCCTGGCCAGTTTGCTCAGTGGATAGAGTGTCTGCCTGCAGACTGAAGGTTCCTGGGTTCAATTCTGTGTCCAGAGCACATATCTCAGTTGCAGGCTTGATCTGGTGTCTCTCACAGCAATGTGTGTCTCTCTCTGTCTCTCAGACTCCCTTCCACTCTCTCTAGCAATCAATGGAAAAATACCCTCAGGTGAGAATTAGCAAAACAAAGAAACAAACAAACAGAGGAGACCACGACTCAGGGGTGCTGAGCAAGCAAAGCTGTTCAGAATCTCTGGGCTAGCTTCCCTCCCTGTCCCCCTCCCTCCTTCCCTCCAGGGCTTTCCCTTCTCCTCCCCCTGCCTCCTAAAGCCACACCATCTGCATCCAGGTGGCCTGGAACTGGTACCCGAAGGCGCAGCCACAGATGGAAGGCAGGGGATTCCCTGGGGAACTGCTATGGGGGTGCGGGGCAGAGGGATAGCTGCATACACATCCCTCTACACCAAGGATGAGGGCAGAGGGTCCCCCCTCTCCAGAACATTCCACGACAGTCAGTGATTAAAATGCCACAAGAACCATGCACACCACGCCCTGGCACGTCAACTTGGAAGTCTGAAGATGCTAGTCGACTTTCACTTATTTATTTAAATATATTTCTATTGACTTCAGAGGGGAAAGGAGAGGGAGAGAGAGGCATCCATGATGAGAGAGAACCGTGGATCGGCTGCCTCCTGCACGCCCCACACTGGGAACCGAGCCCGCAACCCGGGCATCTGCCCAGATGGGAAATGGAACCTTGACCTTCCGGTTCATAGGTTGAGCGAGGCTCAACCACGGAGCCCATTGGCCAAGCTGGGCTATGTCTTTAGGGAAAGTGTTTGATGATTGGGGCCCGATGCCAAGCCCATTGCAAAGTGGTCTATCCCACGACTGGCATTCCCAGATGCAGGTTCTTCCCTCCCTTCCCTTCCCTCCCCTCCTCCAACCCCATCCAAACTCCCCAGCTCCCTGCTTTCTCCCTCCCTCACTCCCCGAGGGACAGCCTGAGTCCTGTTTGGAGCCAGAGCTAAAAGCCCAATCTGCAAGAGGGAGACTTGAAAGTGGCAATTACATCCTTCCCTTCTGAAAAATTGCTTGAGCTGAGTGATTTGAGAATCTATTTGGAGGATGAGTAAATAATACGATGATAATTGGGACGTATTTACATCAGCTTTCCTGTTTTACATGCTCATGTAGGACAGCCAGCAAGGAAACGCTCCCCCAAGAAAAACCAGGTCCTACTTCCTGCACACATCGTGTGGCTCATGTTCTCTGCAGTACCCCATGGCTCTGGTTTCAGAACCACGGAGAGCGAAAAAACAAAACACACACTTCCACTACCTGGTTTCAGGACCAGGGAGAGGGCAAGACCACAGCCTGTCTTTAGGACCATGGAGAGCACAAAAGGCCCCATGTCCCTGGTTTGGGGACCATGGAGAGCGCAGAAAGCCTCTGCCACTGTTGTTTGCAGGACTTGGCCTGCTCTTTGGATGGGGTGACTGGTCTCTTTCCATCTGTCTATCTTGCCCTTTGGTCTGTTTCTTCCGTCTGTCCTGCCTCTTGTTTGGGACCCACTCTGTTCTCAGTATTCCACAGTGCCTCTTCCACGTGCTGTCAAGCGGCACCTCTTTTTGTTATTAAATGATTGCAGCTCCTTGGTTTGCAAGGGGTGTCTTTCAATTCATCGGTGCCTCCTATGAACTGGCATCTCAGGCCATTCGTGGTTACAGCCACACCCATTCCCCCCATGAGCACTGCCCTAGGGCCGTAGTCGGCAAACTGTGGCTCTCGAGCCACATGCGGCTCTTTTTGGCCCCTTGAGTGTGGCTCTTCCACAAAATACCATGGCCTGGGAGAGTCTATGTTGAAGAAGTGGCATTACAAGAAATTTAAGTTTTAAAAATGTGGCTCTCACAAGAAATTCCAATCGTTGTCCTGTGGATATTTGGCTCTGCGGACTGATGAGTCTGCTGACCACTGGGCTAGGCAGGAACGGGAATGAGCCATAAGAGTTCTGTCAGCCGCGTGCACAGCTCTGGGATGTGACCCTGGCTGTCTTTGGTGCGGGGAAGGGAGGTAAATAGCAAACGATTTAATGACAGGGAGCCCCTCACGCAGCGGGAAGGATGGTGGTGCATGCCGATTTCTCGGGCACATGAATAAGGGAATCTTGATTTCTGCCAACAAATGCTCACCATGCAAGGAGCTCCAATCATTTAGAATATCTGCCCTGGCTGGCATGGCTCAGTGGTTGAACATTAATTTATGAAGCAGGAGGTCCTGGGTCTGATTCCGGTCAAGGTCACATGCCCGGATTGTGGGCTCCATCCCCAGTAGGGGGCGTGCAGGAGGCAGCTGATCCATGGTTCTCTCTCATCATGGATGTATCTCTCTCTCTTCCTTCTTCTCTGATATCAATAAAAATGTATTAAAAAAACACTCTGTGTGATTTCGTGAGAACTTCTGAAATGGCGGAGGGCGTGGATCTGGTGGGAAGGTAAAGTCGGGTCGACGTGCGCTGTCGGATGAACCCAGATATCCATGTGCCCTGACGCCCACACTCACGTGAGCAAGCAGCCCACCGCGTGCAGCTGGAGCTGTCACATGTCAAAGATTCAGAGAACTCGCCGCAAACCTGCCTCAGGAAGCAAAGGCGCCCTTGGCCCTCGTTCATCAGAAGCCCCCCCGGGGGCTGCGTGACGGACGGCAGAAAGCAGATGACAGAGCCGGAAGCAGAGCCACGCGCCTCCCGTCCACACGACGGCGTTTCCCGTTGGAGCCTGTTCCAAGCTGGGAGGTGTGGGGAGGGGCGCCCGTCGCAGCTTGGAGCCGAGAGGCAAGCCCTCCGCCACCCACTCCACAGCCCAAGGCGGTCCTGGCCACGGGACATCACCCCGTGACTCCGAAATGAGGGCACGGCACCCCACGGCGGCGGTGGGCATGAATAATGAACGGCCGGCAGTGGAGGGCCCAGGCGTCCATTCAGGACATACAAGCAGAAGTAACACATCCATTATTCACACCAAAAAACACTACACAAAACAAAACAACACCTCAGTCTCTCCACGGGCACGGCAGAAAAGGGCAGCATTCTCCACCAGAAAGCCGGATTTCATGTTAAGGTGACAGCACGGCCATATTCACTTTTCTGTTCTCAGTATGCTTTGGGGGGAAGAAACCTCAACAATTGGAATGAAACCAGAAATAAAAAATAGAAAGAAAAATGCCCAGCCTGCGTGGCTCTGTGATCATGAACTTGACCCATGAACCAGGAGGACACAGTTCGATTCCCGGTCGGGGCACACGCCCGGGTTTGGGCTCTATGCTCAGTAGGGGGCGTGCGGGAGGCAGCTGATCCATGATCCTCTCTCATCACGGATCTTTCTTTCTATGTCCCTCTCCCTTCCTCTCTGAGATCAGTAAGAACAGACATATTTTTTAAAAGTAGAAGGAACACGGAAAATGCCTCTGCACACTCTTAGACAACCCACAGGTCAAAGCGGAAATCGCCAGGGGAATGTGGGAGCATCCTCTGAGGCTCATGAAAAGTGAAATGGCACCACAAAACCTCGCACAGTGCAGGGAAGGCACGGCTGAGAGCTGCAATGCGGAGCTGCAGATGCTCGCGCTGAAACGCGACTGCTAATCAGCAACCTCACTTTACACGCGAAGGAACTGGAAAAATAAAAGCAAACTAATTCCTCCGTGAGCAGGAGGAAGCAGAGATACATGGAACGGAGAAGAGAAAAACAATAGAGAAGATCAACGAACCCAGGAGCTGATGACTGGAAAGGAAATGCATGCCTACGACGTACACAGGGGTCTCTGAGGACAATGCGCAATTAGAGGCACGGGGTTTCTTAGAGACTCGGTCCTACAAGGTGAGGGGCAGGAAATGTGTAAGATAAGCCCAGGATAACTTGCTTAACAGTCACCTAGTCATGATTTTTTAAAATATATATTTTATTGATTTTTTTACAGAGAGGAAAGGAGAGGGAGAGAGTGTTAGAAACATTAATGGGAGAGAAACATCCATCAGCTGTCTCCTGTACACTCTTCACTGGGGATGTGCCCGCAACCGAGGTACATGCCCCTGACCAGAATCGAACCTGGGACCCTTCAGTCCGCAGGCTGATGCTCTATCCACTGAGCCAAACTGGTTAGGGCTAGTCATTACTTGTTTTGAGAGAGAGAGAGAGAGAGAGAGAGAGAGAGAGAGAGAGAGAGAGAGAGAGAGAGAGAGATGGAAAGAGCGAGAAACATCAGTGGGAGAGAACCATCCCTCGGCTGCCTCCTGCACACCCCAAACTGGGGATAGAGCCTGCAACCCAGGCACGTGCCCTTGACCTGGAATCAAACCATGACCTCTCAGTTCATGGGTCAACACTCAGCCACGGAGCCACACCGAGAAAACTATTTTATTTATTTCTCGTTATTACTGCTCACAGATACCGCCCCCCCCGCCCCCCCGGTGTCTCCCTTCCACTCAGTTCCCACCCACCCACCTCCGGCCTGCACCACACCAGTGTCCGTGTCCACGGGCTATGTGCATGTGCACCTACGTTCTCTACCCACGGGAGTGAGGAGAGGCTTTCGATAGCTTCCCTCCGGCGGAGCGTAAGACAATCCGTTTCGGTAAGAATAGGTGCAATGAATTAAAATATTTCAGACCTGCTTATCCCGTGCCCTGAGAGAGAGATTTTTAAAATTTATTAGCCATATCTGCAAAATAATGAGCTGGTTCCCCAGCATCCTTCACGGGGATAAATAAAGGGGGAGGAAAATCGAGCATTTAATCTCCGAGGTTCGGTACAAAGCGTCCCTCAGGGTACCCGGGCAATCAAACAGCTGATAAGAAGTTTATCTTCATAGAGAACTGCACTCCCTGTGGCAGCCGCGCATATTTCATTTGTGGCAAGGGTGACAGGTTGAGCCCCATTTTTAATTTTGATAGAACGGGTCTCTCCATCAGAAGGGAATACTAAAATAAAGGGACACATGTCTGCGGAAGTGGGGGCGGGGGACAGGAATCCCTGGACAGAAGGCTCACATAATGGAGCGATTAGACAGCTGCGGTGGGGGGAGGCCTCGGCTGGCGTGGCCCCGTGGTTGCGCACCAACCTCCGAACCGGGCGGCCACAGCTCGATCCTGGGTCGGGTACGGGAGTCAAGCCGTGACCCCCAGTCCCTAGGGCCACGCTCAGCCGCACCGGCCACTGAGCCACCCCAGCCGGGCTGTGAGGCTGATGCTCACCGGGTTCTCCACCCGCCCATCCTTTGCCACCAAAGGCCTGGTGGAGGCCGAAACCGGTGTGGCTCAGTGGATAGAGCGTCGGCCTGCGGACTGAAAGGTCCCGGGTTCGATTCCGGTCCAGGGCGTGTATCTTGGCTGCGGGCACATCCCCAGTGGGGAGTGTGCAGGAGGCAGCTGATGGATGTTTCTCTCTCATCGGTGTTTCTAACCCTCTCTCCCTCTCCCTTCCTCTCTGTAAAAAATCAATAAAGTGTTTTAAGAAACAACAATAAAAAACAAAGGTCTGGGGGACGCTGCGTCCGAGGCTGGCATGATCAGAGCAGCTGGGGGCCAGGCTGGAGGGCCCAGCGAGGTGCTGGAGGTGCTAGCTATTTACGACGCTCATTAACAGTGGCCTGGCCTGGCCCGCTGGCTGGCTCGGAACCCGCGCCGGCTGCCAGACTCCCGCAGGCCGCTTTGTGAAAGCGCCGCCGCGTCTGTCCCTGCTACCTCAGCCCTCGCCAAGATTTAATCCGTCTTCCAGGGAGCCGCTCCCGCTCACAGCGCACCCCCACGCGGCCCCGTTGTCCTTACACCATAAGCAGGGCCTGCGGCAGCCAACTCCTGGGCTCCCCAGCTCCCGTTTTAGGTTGAAGTTAAATTTTTAAAGTAATTCTTTATTAAAAAATAATAATAATAATAATTCTTGCCCTGGCTGCTCTGGCTCAGTGGCTAGAGCACCCAGGCCTGCGGACTGAAAGGTCCCAGGTTTGATTTGAGTCAGGGGCACATGCCCGGGTTCAGGCTCCCTCCCCAGTGGGGGGCGTGCAGGAAGCCACCGAATAATGATTCTCTCTCATCATTGATGTTTCTCTCTCTCTTCCTCTCCCTTTCTCTCTGAAGTCAATAAAAATATATTTTAAAAAATAATTCTTAAATAAATAATTCTTTATCGTTGAAAGTATCACAGTTCCTCTCTTTTCCCTCCGTGAGCCCCCTCCAGCCCACCCCGCCCCGCCCCAGGCCCTCAACCCCCTATCGCTGTGTCTGTGGGTCATGCATAGCTGGGAACCCTGTGGCGGAGGCCGGGGGCCGGCCTGTGGGGCCGAGGTTCAGACAGGGCCGCCCCCCTCCCTCGAGCACGATGGTGTGGGGGCTGCTGTCACACGTGGTGGCCCTCGGAGCGCAGCCATAAACAACACTTTGGATCTGGAGAGAAAAAAGCCCTGCCTTTGATCTCCAGGGAGGACCTGCCGCAAGTCAGGGGAGAGACGGGCTAATCATGACAAAGCCGGCAGCATCACTGGCCATCAAAGGAAGCGCTTACTTTTCATCTTCAGTCAATTTCCTCAAAGGGTTCTGCACGCCTGCCCGGCCTGAGAGGGTGATGGGGGGGGGGGGGGGGGCACTAGAGGCAGGCACGTGAGGCCTCACATTTTCCACAGGAAGATCGGAGGGCCGTTTGCTAATGAGTCCCCCATTTGTCTCCGCGTTCATCAAGTGAGTGGGCCCAGTACAGGACAGACAGAAAATACTACTAGCCGAAACCGGTTTGGCTCAGTGGATAGAGCGTCTCCTTGTGGACTGAGGGGTCCCGGGGTTCGATTGCGGTCCAGGGCATGTACCTTGGCTGCAGGCACATCCCCAGTGGGGGTTGTGCAGGAGGCAGCTGATGGATGTTTCTCTTTCATCGATGTTTCTTTCTATCCCTCTCCCTTCCTCTCTGTAAAAGCAATAAAATATATTAATATATATATATACACACACACACATATATATAAATATATAAAACAATAATCCACAACCCAGGCCGAGCCTGACGCCGAACCATCTGCGAGGAAAATGTGTTTGTTTTCAGATTTCTCGCTCCCCCCACAGGAACACAACCTGTTGCACTAAATCCTCGGAGGTGTGTTTTTCCCAGGAAAAGAGGGAAGTCCCCCTGTGAAATAATTTCCACGTCGCCTCGGTTACGCTGCCCCAAACAAAAAGGAAGCAACAGGAACCAACGTTTTTAAAAGCTGTGCCAGCCCTGGGGGTGTGGCCGGTGCCTGGGCTGCGGGCTCCATCCTCCAAGAGGGGCGAGCAGGAGGCAGCAGATCCGTGAGTTTCTCATCGAGGGTGTCTCCATTCCTGCCTCCCTTTCCCCTTCCTCTCCGAAGTCAATAAAAATGTAATTAAGAGCAGCAGCAGCAGCAGCCGTGCTGCTGAGAGAAGAGGGTGGGGGTGAGCATGGAGGTGGCCAGGGACAGCGCAGTCCCCCAGGGCCAGAGAGACCCAACAAGACAGCGCCGGCGAGCGGGGACTCGGGTTTCCAGCGGCGGAAACACACAGGGAGGCCGCCATGCTAGGACTGCTTCTGCTTCCGAGGGTTGCCTGGGATACGAGGAAGTCCAGGTTTTTAAAAACAACAACACTCAGACACCTTCCAAGTGAGAGGGATGGAGGTGGCTCAGAACGCGTGGCCCAGACCGTCCCCCGGAGCCCCAGGAGGCGGCCGGTGGGGGGAGAGCCCCACGATCCCAGGTGCATTTGAAAAGCATGAGGGGTCTCAGCCAGCCAGCCACGCCCAGGCCGCCCTGCCTGAGCACAGAGACCCTTAGCAGGGAAGGCCTCTCTCCAGCCTCGAAGCACAAGGCGCCCCCGGTGATCGAGGTCATCACACGCTGACACCAGGGCCTGCTCCCTAAAGACACCCCTCCCCCGCCCTGGCTGTGTGGACCAGTCGTTAGAGCACCAGCCCTGGGACGACCGAAGGGGCTGGGGTTCGTTCAATTCCCGGTCAAGGGCACGTACCTGGGTTGCAGGTCTGATCCCCGGCCCTGACCGGGTGTGTGCAGGGGAAGCAACCCGTCCATGTCTGTCTGTCTGTCTGTCTCTCTCTCTTTCCCTCATTCCTTCCACTCTCTCTCAAAAAAAAACCACACCCTCAAAATCAAGCCCTAGCTGGTTTGGCTCAATGGATAGAGCGTCAGCCTGCAGACTGAAGGGTCCCAGGTTCAATTCTGGGTTGGGGCACACACCTGTGGTTCAGGCTCCATCCCCAGGAGGGGGCGTGCAGTAGGCAGCCAATCCATGATTCTCTCTCATCATTGATATCTCTGCCTTACTCTCTGAAATCAATAAATTTTTTTTTAAAAATAGCCTTGGGTGAGAATAACAACAAAAAGAACAACAAAGAAATGGGAGCATCTCCTAGGACCGTGGTTGGCAAACCTCGGCTCGCGAGCCACATGCGGCTCTTTGGCCCCTTGAGTGTGACTCTTCCACAAAATACCACAGCCTGAGCGAGTGTATGTTGAAGAAGTGGCGTTAGAAGAAGTTTAAAAAATGTGGCTCTCCAAAGAGATTTCGTTGTACTGTTGGTATTTGGCTCTGTGGACGAATGAGTTTGCCGACCTGCTGTCCTAGGAAATAGGGAGGCAGAGGGTGGGGGTGCCCCTCGGGGGTTCCCTACGCCCAGGGCGTTGCTGTGTCTGTCTCCCTGGCTTCTACCAGGGCCTGGGAACGGGTTAAAAACGGGCTGCCTGCTCGCATGCAATTTACGGGAGGTTATCGATGAAGCTGGGGTCAGCGCCGGAGTCTCAGTCCTGCCAGGAAATGGTTTATCCTTTTTTTTTTTTTCTTTTTTGGAAGATGGAAGACAGGATGACGGGTTCCATAAATCTGCCTGCGTGTTTTCTCTGAGGCCGGTGCTTGCTGATCGTAAATCTTCAGGGCCCCTTCCCTCGCCCCTGGCTGGCGTGCGGGAACACGCCTCATCAGGATGCCGATTCAACTAGGAGAGCTGTGGCCGCCCTCAGAAAATCAATGGAACGGAGAGGTTTTTGTGTGTTTTGATTGATTTTTTTTTTAAATGTATTTTTTGCCGAGACCATTTTGGCTCAGTGGATAGAGCGTCGGCCTGTGGACTGAAGGGTCCCAGGTTCGATTCCGGTCAAGGGCATGTACCCTGGTTGCAGGCACATCCCCAGTAGGAGGTGTGCAGGAGGCAGCTGATGGATGATTCTCTCTTATCATCAATGTTTTGGTTTTTTTCTCTCTCTCCCTCTCCCTTCCTCTCTGAAGTTTTTTTTTATTTTAATTTTTTAAAATAAATAAATGAACTCCTCAAATTCAGAGATGCTGTGATTTTGGGGTGAGTAAGACATGGCTCAGGTCCAGTTGGTTCCACAGGTGTTTCGGAGCTCCATCCAATGGAGAGAGTCGATGACTCACACTCTAAGGAGTGTTCCCCCCCTCTCGCCCCCCGTGGGATGCATCTTCGCTGAGAGGGAGAAGCATGCAGGAGTCTTCCTGTCTCCCCGTGACTCAATCAGACCCTCCCGTCTGGAGCTCCAGCGAGCAGCGCTAGGCACGGACGAATTTGATAGCTCATCAGAGATGCTTCCTTCCATTTCTTTTCTGGTTGTTAATCCTCACACCAGGGCTATTTATTCTGTTTATTTCTTTGTGTTTTTGTTGTTGTTTTTTTAGAGAGAGAGTGGAAGGGAAGAAAGGGGGGAGGGAGGGAGAGAGAGAGAGAGAAAGAGAGAGAGAGAGAGGGAGACATAGATGGGAGAGAGACACATCAATTGGTTGCCTCCCACATGCACCCTGAACCTGCAACCCAGGAGGTCACGGCTCAGTTCTGGCTCCAGGCCCAGGCCCAGGTGCAGGGCCCCGTTTCCAGCAGGGGGCGCGCAGGGCCCCGTTTCCAGCCGGGGGCACGCAGGGCCCCGTTTCCAGCAGGGGGCGTGCAGGGCCCCATTTCCAGCAGGGGCGTGCAGGAGGCCGCTGGTCCACGACTTTCTCTCATCACAGGTTTCTGTCTGTCTCTCTCCCTATCCTCCCCTCCGCCTGACTGACTCCTGCGCCCACACTCTGACCCCATATTCCGTGATGTTCTCTACCCGATGTGAGGGAACCTCAGCCCCTTCCGGGCAGACACCCACACTCTGGTCTCGGCCTGCGGCCAGGATGCAATGAAACCTCAAACTCTCACAGCGTCTCTTCACCTGGGACTCCTTTCGGCGCGGACCTAACCATCGGAGATGGGGTGGGGGGTCTCCCTGCCCCCATCACAGCACCAGCCCCGGCGTTCACCATCTTCCACATTTAAACCACCGGCACGCGCCACCGCGCCGGGGAGTCCACCGTGAGCCGGGGGCCTGCCAGAGGAATCACGCACAGAAACCCGCCACGGGAACACCAGATCCACAAAAGTAACAAGTGATCCTCTCTTACCATGTTGATGGACGACACGGGTCCGATGCTGTTCACGCAGACGTCCACGTCGACGACGGTGGGCCTCACTGTGGGGAGACACGTGCCGGTCAGTGCTCGGTGCCCGAGACCCAGCAAACACTCACCCGCTTGGCTTTGACCACCAGCGCCCCCAGGGTGTGAGAAAAAGAGGGGTCGGCCCGGCCGGCGTGGCTCCGTGGCTGAGCGTCGGCCTAGGAACCGGGAGGTCGTGGTTCGATTCCCTGTCGGGGCACATGCCCGGATTTCAGGCTCGATCCCCAGGGTGGGGTGTGCAGGAGGCAGCCGATTGCTGATTCTCTCGCATCATGGATGTTTCTATCTCCCTCTCCCTCTCCCTTCCTCTCTGAAATCAGTAAAATATATTTTTTTAAAAGGGGAGGGGAACTTTTTGTGTGTGTGGGGGGGGGGGGGTGGCTTGCACGGCAGCTGCAGTTCAAACCCTCCCTTGTCTGTCTTCCTAAAGGTCCTCGAGGAAGAAAGAGTCTTACTTATACAGAATGAGTTCTGGGAAACCAGAAGCTGATCAATGGCCATAGAGAGATTCTAGGGTGTGGGTAGACTGATAGATCAGCAAGGAAAACATAAAACCACACAAACAGCCCTGGCCTGTGTCTCAGTGGTTAAAGCTTTGGTCCTTGGACTGGAAGGGCCCTTGGTTCGATTCCCGTCAAGGGCACGCACCTTGGTTGCGGGCTGTATCCCTGTGCCCTAGTCAGGGCCCTGTGCGGGAGGCAACCCATCAAGGGGTGTCTCTCACGTCCATGTTTCTCCCCCCCCCCTCTCTAGCGTGCACACGCACTTGCTCTCCCCAGAAATCAATGGGGAAATGCCCTCAGGTGAGGATTAACCAAAAACAGAAGCAGCTAAAAATAGAGCAAATAAAACCCAAGGAAGCAGAAAAGCAGTAAGAACACACAGATCTAAGTGGAAATCGGTGAACCAGAAAACAGAAAAATAATTAATATTCCAAGTTGGTAGGTCCTAGGGGTGGGGCTGGGATCTCGGTCTTTTAAAGAGTTCTCCGGGTAACTCTGGGGCAGGGCAGGCTCCCGTTAGCTCTCTCCAGCGATAACGTCCTACAGAGCTGCCATGTCTGCACCTGCGTTTCCCACGGCCCCTCGGGTGTAAATGAGGGGCCGGCCCCATCAGTGCGGGCGCGTTTCCCACGGCCCCTCGGGTGTAAATGAGGGGGACAGCCCCATCAGTGCGGGCGCGTTTCCCACGGCCCCTCGGGCGTAAATGAGGGGGCGGCCCCATCAGTGCGGGAGCCGTCGTGCTTTATGGAAACGGAGATGATTCTGGAGCAGGACGCCGACGAGAGGCTGATGGCGCGCCAGCAGCTGAGCAGAACGCGCAACATGAGTCGCAGCCGCCTGGGGCCGTGTTTCCCGGCTCGGACCCCAGACGGGAAACCGCGTGGGTTGGGGAGGCAGTGGACGGAGGCGGGCGACACTTCCTGTCCACTGTCCTCCGGCCAGGTTTTGACAGAGGCTGTCATTTTTTTTAAAGATGGTTTTATCCATTGCAGAGAGAGGAATGGGAGGAAGAGGGGAGCAGACACACCCACGATGCGAGAGAATCGTGGATCTGCTGCCCCCTGCACGCCCCCCACTGGGGATCGAGCTCACAGCCCAGGCCTGTGCCCTTGACCGGAATCGAACTGTGACCTCCTGGTTCCTAGGCCAATGCTCAACCCCTGAACCACGCCGGCTGGGCTAGAGGAAGTTTTAACTCAGCTAGGAAAATAAGCTTTGGGACAGCCTGGCAAAGACATCCAGACAGGCATCCGCCAGAACAAGAGGGAGAGAAAGCAACCTGAGATTAGCCAGCGCCGAGAGAAGAGGCTGTGCCTGGCTGAGATGAACCCGGCCAGCAGGCAGGCGGGTGACCCCAAACTTCCCCAGCACCCATCGCTCCCGTTTGACCCAGGCCGGCCCATCATGGAGAGGGACTCTGTGCCTCGCAACCATCTCCTTTCCCAGAGAGTGGCTCGCGTTTCTCGAGGCCCTGGAGCGAGAGACAGCCCCCCGGGTCATTACGCTTCCTCCGCACAGCTCCCTTACGGAAAGGTTCATCCTCCAGCCATCGAGAGCTCCGGTGACGAGAGGCATCCCCGAGACAAACGACGCCCCGCAGAACCCCGCACCCGTTAAGGACACGCCTGACGCGTGGCTGGGAGTGACGGGGCGGGCAAGCCGGGGGCCGCCTACACATCCATCCAATAACGGAGGAATTTGTGGGGGGAGACCACAGCGGGGGGGGGGGGGGGGGCGGGGGGCGTCTTTTTAAACACATCACGGTCGCAGTGTGGATCACGGAAACGAATTAGGGGACCCCGCGTGGATGGGTGACTCCAGGAGGCTGCTGGATTGGGGCTATTCGCTGCCAATGGGGGCACGGATGGCCCATCGAGACCATTTCCTGGTGTTGGGGCTCCGAGGCCCAGCTGGACAGAGAAGGGGGTGGGAGGTGCCCATGGGTCAGGCCCTGGGAATCCTGTCTCCAGAGCGGGGGGTGGTTCCTGAATGTGGCAAGCACACAGAAGTGGTTCCCCCCAATCACATCAGCAAGACAGCTGGTCCTCCAAACTGCAGCCCCCTTCCTGAGTGTGTGTGTGTGAATCCTCACCCGGGTGCATTTTCCCACTGATTTTTTAAAATATTTTTTGTTGATTTCAGACAGGGAGAGGGGAGAGAAACATCTATGATGAGAGAGAGAGCATCATGGATTGGCGCCTCTTGCATGCCCCACACTGGGGATCGAGCCCCGCAGCCCGGGCCTGTGCCCCGACCGGGATTGGAACCCTGACCTCCTGGCTCCAAGGTCAGCCTCAACCCCGGGCTGGGGCACCGAATTCTACCGAGGACGGGAGGTGCTTGGCTGCATTGCAGCCCAGGAGATGCAACGGCCCAAGTGCAGGAAACTTGCCCAGAAGAACCAGCAGTGAGTCTTGGGGGAGGGTGGGGAGACAAGAGCAAGAGGTGATCAGAGACGCTGGGAGCTCAGGGAACCTGCTCTTCTCCGCCCCCCTCCCGGAGGTGAAGGGGGCTTGGCCCACCTGCAAGGCCACCGTGGAGCCTCCCAGCGGCACTGCCGGGCACTCTGGGCCTCACAACAGCCGCCAGCCTGTCTCCGGCACGGCTCCTCCCCCGCAGGCAGCGCGTGGCACTCTGAGCACCTGCGGCAGTCTCGCCCAAGGGTTCCCACAACCACCTGCACGCGGTGCCTGCAGGTGTGGCTCCTTGGCTGAGCGTCCACCTGGGAACCAGGAGGTCCCGAGTTTGATTCTCTGTCAAGGCACAGGCCAAGGTTGGGGGCTCAAACCCCAGTGCGGGGCATGCAGGAGGCAGCCGGTCCATGATTCCCTCTCATCATGGATGATGTTTCTCTTTGTCTCCCTCTCCCTTCCTCTCTGAAATCAATAAAAAACATATTTTAGCCCTAACTGCTGTGGCTCAGCGGATGGAGCGTCGGCCTGCGGACTCAAGGGTCCCAGGTTCGATTCCCTTCAAGGGCATGTACCCTGGTTGCGGGCACATCCCCAGTAGGGGTGTGCAGGAGGCAGCTGATGGATATTTATCTCTCATCGATGTTTCTAACTCTATCCCTCTCCCTTCCTCTCTGTAAAAAAAATCAATAAAATTTTAGAAAGAAAAAACATACTTTAAAAGTAAAATAGGCAGGAGAACCAAGATGGCGGTATAGGTAAAACACCTATCTTGCCGTCATACACAGCAATTTTAAAACTACAACTTAACAAAAGAACAAACACCATCCAGAATCACCGGAAAGCTGGCTGAGTGAAAATTCCACAAATAAAAGTGAAGATAGGACACTGTGACTTGGAGGAGCGGCGGTGGACAGCGTAGAGATACGTGCGGAGTCAGAGGTTTGGAGTGCGCGCCAGCAGCTAGGACTAGCGGCTGAAAACCAGCCAGTTTTCTCGAACGAGGGAGACAAAGACGTCCCAGTGGACTGATTCTCCAGCTCTGGGCGAAGTCCAGGGAACCCACTATCACACAGGGTAAAAACTGGACAGTGGGAGGACACACCAAAGCTCAGGACTGCAGGGGCATGCCGGCTTGTGGAGAAGTGCGCGTGAACTTGGGAACAGCGCAGCTGCCTGACCACGCAGAGAGTGCTTGTGACTTGCTCTCTCATTCGGGAAACCGTCAGACTGCATTGTTTTGCAACCTTGGGTGAGACATTGGGTGTGCAGACTCATTTGGGGAGAGTCTGAATTCCCTGGCAGCCGGTGGAGCTTGACAGCGGCTCTCTCTCAGAGGTGCTGGCAGCCATTGCCCCCGGCACAGAGTCTCTGGGGCCGCATAGGGCGGAGCTAACGCTGTCTGCTTGGCCCGGAGACTCCGCCCATCCAACCTGAGCACAGCTGAGCTTCACAGACAATTGGCCTGGAGGTCAACCCCTCCAAGTGCTAACAACGATTAACCTGAGCTTAACTTCAGCAAGACTGTGCAACCCATATCCACCTCAGGTAACTGGGGAGGCTGACCCACTGTCCCTTGTAGGACATCTACCACACAAAGCTAATTGACCAACTCAGGGAAGCAGCCACCATGCAGCGACATGGAAAGAAATCAGATGTGAAAGAAATGGAGGGAAAAAAATGACTGGACATGGAATTCAAAACCACGGTTATAGGGCTTCTCAAGAGGCTCCTAGAAAAGGTCGAGACCTATGAGGAAATAAGCAAGACCTACAAGGAAATGAACGAGACCCTCAAGGATATGAATGAGGCCTGCAAGGAAATGAACAAGACCAACGTGGAAATGAATGAGTCCTACAAGGAAATGAACGAGACCTACAAAAATATGAAGGAGACTCTCAAGGATGTGAAAAAGGACCAACCAGAAATTAAGCATACACTGACTGAAATAAAAAATATTATACAAAGACCTAAAAGTACTCTAGAGCACCCCAAGAACCAGTTAAAGATTTGAAATACAAAAAGGTAAAATCCACTCAGCTGAAAAAGCAAGAAACCAAAAGAATCCAAAAAATTGAAGATAGTGTAAGGGGCCTCTGGGACAACCTCAAGCATACCAACATCCGAATTATAGGGGTGCCAGAAAAAGAGAGAGAACAAGACAATGAAAACCTATTTGAAGAAATAGTGACCGAAAACTTCCCACACCTGGTGAAAGAAATAGACTTAGGAGTCCAAGAAGCGCACCGAACCCCAATAAATAGGAACCCTAAGAGGACCACACCGAGGCACATCATAATTAAAATGCCAAGAGCAAAAGACAAAGAGAGAATATTAAAAACAGCAAGAGAAAAACAGATGGTTACCTGTAAGGGAGCACCCATACGATTGTCAGCGGATTTCTCAACAGAAACGATGCAGGCCAGATGGGAGTGGCAAGAAATATTCAAAGTGATGAATAGCAAGAATCTACAACCAAGATTACTCTATCCAGCAAAGCTATCATTCAGAATTGAAGGTCAGATAAAATGCTTCGCAGATAAGAAAAAGATAAAGGATTTCATCACCACCAAACCAATATATGAAATACTGAAAGATATTCTTTAAGAAGAGGAAGAAGAAAAAGATAAAAGTGTAAATTATGAACAACAAATACACATCTATCAACAAATGAATCTAAAAATCAAGTGAATTAATAATCTGATGAACAGGATAAACTGGTGAATGTAACAGAATCACGGACATAGAGAGGGAATGGACTGACAACTCTTGGGGAGAAAGGGGGTGTGGGAAGTGCAGCAAGAGACTGGACAAAAATCATGCACCTATGGGAGAGGACAGTGGAGGGGGGTGAGGGCGGAGGTGGGATGGGTACCAGGTGGAGGGGAGCTATAAGGGGGGACAAAAGGGAACAATGTAATTAATAAACTGAACAATAAAGATTAAAAAATAAATAAATAAATAAAATAGGCGAAGAACACACCATCGGGTCTATTTCTGATGGAAACGGCACAGGCGTACTCACTCCCAATGTCCGGCCTCAGCTTCTTGTCATATTCTCGCAGCAGCTGGTTGAGAATGAGCGTCACGTCGGTGTCTTGGGATTTGGGAGCCAAGACCCACTTCTGGTTGGAGGAGGCATCTTCGTGTTCTTCCTCCTCCGCTTTCTGGGACCTGTCGTTACGGCACAGAGTGTGAGTGTCCACGGAACCAACAGCTGTATTCCACGTGGGCTGCCCAAGGACCACTGAAACAGGCAAAAAAAAAAAAATCCCCGGGACCCTCCTCCCAGCCTCTGAATTCTCTCTCCAATTAAACAGGAAGAGGAGAGACACATCAGAAGGGTTCATGAGGCCCGAAACCGGTTTGGCTCAGTGGATAGAGCGTCGGCCTGCGGACTGAAGGGTCCCAGGTTCGATTCCTGACAAGGGCATGTACTTTGGTTGTGGGCACATTCCCAGTAGGGGGTGTGCAGGAGGCAGCTGATCGATGTTTCTCTCCCACTGATGTTTTTCTCTATCCCTCTCCCTTCCTCTCTGTAAAAAATCAATACATATAAACACACACACACACACACATACACACACACACACACACACACACACACACAGCATGAATTGCATGCGGCCAGTGCAGCCCAAAGGTTGAACCTCAACTGGTGAACCAGGAGGTCATGGTTGATTCCGAGGTCAGGGCACACGCCCTGCTTGCAGGCCTGCCCCCCAGGGAGGAGCGTGCAGGAGGCGGCCGATCCATCCTTCTCTCTCCTCGTGGATGTTTCTATCTCTCTCTCCCTCTCCCTTCCTTCTCAAAATCAATGAAGCACATACGTACATTTTCTTCAATTGCCATGAATTCTGATACCCAGCAAACCCTTCACCACCAAGAGGAACGTACAGGATTTGGAACCCACATTCAGTAAGTGATAGGCAACACATGACACTAGTCACTAAACGTCATTCCTGTTACCGGGAATTATCGTCAGGAATATGGGCATTTAAAAACAAACCAAGAGCCGAAACCGGTTTGCCTCAGTGGACAGAGCGTCGGGCTGCGGACTGAAGGGTCCCGGGTTCGATTCCCGTCAAGGGCATGGACCTTGGTTGCGGGCACATCCCCGGTAGGGGGGGGGGGTGCAGGAGGCAGATGATTGACATTTCTAACTGTCTATCTCTCCCTTACTCTCTGTAAAGAATCAATAAAATATATTAAAAAAAAAAAAAACAAGAGTCATTGGCATATGACCCGTGGGACACGGCTGGCTGGCAATGTATCCCACAGCAAAGGTGCTGGAAGGCGAAGGGAGGGGCGGTTGACATCGGCCAAATCTCACCACCTTCTCAGGCCCCACGTCCAAGGGAGCCACCGTGTCTTCCTCCCCCTCTCCTCCCTGTGGGCTCTCTCTTCCCTCTCCCTCCCCCTCTTTCTCCTTTCTCCCCTCTCCCTCCCCGCGTACCCAGACACAGCTCCCAGCTGAGACCAGACCCTGCTCTCCTATGGTGATGGCCCCAAGGTCTCCGGACACAGACTGAGCTGGCGGTCCCGCCCCCAGGCAGTCCTCCCAGTGCACAGCCTTGGCGTCTGAGAGATAACGTGGGACGACTTCCAGGACAGGGATTAGAAGGAATCTCGTCCTCTCCCTCCTGCAGGACGGGAGGGCATTCCTGGGATTGCATACGCTGCTTCCTACAAGGCCTGGGCAGGCAGGGGAGAGTTGGGGAGACACGGGCAAGGGACAGAAGCTGCCTTCTCTCCAGGGAGAGAAAGGGGCCTTGGCTGTGGGGCAGGGCTGGGCTGGACAGTGTGAGGGGCGATGGGGGACTGGCGGTAATGCACTGGCTCCCCTCCTCCTGAGCCCACGTGTCTGCTGGCTGCAGAACTGGGGAGAGAATGACACAGAAGCTGCCCAGCATTCACACCCCGGACACCCAGCCCCAAGGGAAAACCCTCGCCTTGAAGGGAGCCAAATGTCATCCGGGGGGACCCACTGGCGTGCGGATGAAACAGACGCTCGGCTCCTGCGCCGGCGGAGTGGGTTATATATAATCTTTACGAGCGTTCTGTTCTCGGGGCTGCAGGCTCCCGGGCGCCACCCCTGTAGTCCGCTCTGTCTTAAAAGCAAACAGTCACGGTCAGGCCCTGCCCAGCCTCTCCGATGATACTTCGTCTCGCAGCTTGTCTGCAACCATTAGGACCAGAATCAAGTCTCAAGTCCTCCCCGCCCCCTCCCCCATCTATATTTTTATTGATTTCAGAGAAGAAGTGTGTGTGTGTGGGGGGGAGAGAGATAGAAACATCACGGATAAGAGAGAATCACGGACCGGCTGCCTCTTGCATGCCCCCTCCCGGGGGTGGAGCCTGCAACCCAGGCAGGTGCCCTTGACCAGAATCGAACCTGGCACCCTTCAGTCCGCAGGCTGATGCTCTATCCACTGAGGCACACCGGCCAGGCCAAGTCTCAGCTCTTTGGAGACACGACCAGGGAGCACCTAAGCATCCTGCCATTGTCCCCGAGGCCCCGGTGTGACTTTGTAGGTTTCCATGTACAGTCGGCTCACCCATGGGGCGTCAGATGGGGCACACGGCCCCCCAGGGAGCTGCCGAGCCGTCGGCACAGAGCACACTGCCTGTCCCCACCTTTCCCGGGGCTCCCCGACCAGGGAGGCATGCAGGGTGCAAAGGAGGCCCCTCCCCGCGTGGATAATCGCTCTGGAAAGATCATCCCGCACACCAGGGTGATCACACGCCTCTAAAACCCACTCGGAGGACAAAGACACTTGCACGTGAGAGGCTGAACACAATTGCCGCCCCCCACCCCCCCCCCCCCCCGCCGCTTAAAATTTGGATCATTTTGCCCGGCGACCTCTATGAACCAGGAGGTCAGGGTTCGATTCCGGGTCAGGGCACAGCCCGGGCTGCGGGTTAGATCCCCAGTGCGGGGCGTGCAGGAAGCAGCCGATCCACGGTTCTCTCTCATCATGGATGTTTCTCTCTCTCTCTCTCTCTTTCCCTCTCCCTTCCTCTCTGAAATCCATAAAAATATATATTTAAAAAAACAAGTTTTGGATTCTCGCCTCCCCCCCAGGTGCTATGCAGCCCGTTATGGAGGCCGGGGAGCCCCCCAGAGAGAGGAGATAGACTGCAACACGAGGGAGACAGATGGGGAGGTGCCATTGAGGACGCCTGGAAACCGACTGCTTCAAGTTCAACAGCACATCCTCCTGCACAGGCTGCTCTCCTTCTAGCACCTTCCGTGTCTCCGGGCCCGGATCCAAACAGCTCACCAGCTCGTTCCGGGCGGCAAGCACTCCCCGAGAGTGGCCGCAATAGTGGGTCATGGAGCCTGGGCTCGGAGCTGGAGAACAGGCCTGGGGCCTCTGCCTTATGCCTGCTGTCGGCCATGGGGCTCCCCGCCCCCGAGCAGAAACCCAGCCGGGCAGCATGGACCTCAGGCAGGCACTGGCCTTCTTCTCCTAGCTCCCAGCTCTGCCTCAAACAGGAAGAAACGTCCCCCTAGAGGCTCAGAAGTGGGGAGCGAGGCACCGGACTGACGGACCTGACCCAGCATCACCCGTAGAGCCGGCTGTCCCGGCACACGCTGCCTGCCGACAGGGCCGCGTGAGGACGGCAGAGCCAATGCTTTCCCGACGCCCCGACGGCATGTGGGGCGTGAGAACGGGCCTTCAGCTCCGGAGGCTCTGTGGCTGTGCCTCTCTGGTTCCCGCCTCCTTCACACACACACAGATCTGCCCACCCTGCAGGGTTTACGGCCCGCAAGGAGGGCCCAGATCCAGGGCACCAGGAAGTGTCCAAACAAGCTATCTTGGGAAAGGGGTTCCCCGAGACTTAAGGGTGGGGGTCGGGGGAGGGGAGGAGCCAGGGAGCCGCTATCATTTGCAAAGCACCAGACAGTGTTGGGACTGGCCATCGAGCCTGGGTTTATGACCCTGAATCTCTGGTCGTAGTTACAGCTGCAGGAGGCTGGCCCCACGGCCCCTACCACCCTCACCGGCCACCCTACCAGGGCGAGCTGTGGTGGGGGGTCAGTGCCGTGTTCTGGGCGGGGAGTGGGGGGTAAAGGCATTTATTACACTGAGAGGATGTCTTAGTTACCTGGCACAAGCCTTATTGTGGTTTTGTTGTTTTAAATGTATATACTTTTTTTTATTTCAGAGAGGAAGGGAGAAGGAGAGAGATGGATATAGCCTTGATGAGAGAGAATCACGGATGGGCTGCCTCCTGCACGCGGCCCCGTAAACTGGGGATCCAGCCTGACACCCTGGCATGTGTTCTGACCGGGAATTCCACCCTGACCTCCTGGTTCCCACACAGATCTGACCTCCACACAGATCTGACCTCCTGGTTCCCACCCGGATCTGACCTCCTGGTTCCCACCCGGATCTGACCTCCTGGTTCCCACACGGATCTGACCTCCTGGTTCCCACACGGATCTGACCTCCTGGTTCCCACCCAGATCTGACCTCCTGGTTCCCACATAGATCTGACCTCCTGGTTCCCACACGGATCTGACCTCCTGGTTCCCACACGGATCTGACCTCCTGGTTCCCACACGGATCTGACCTCCTGGTTCCCACACGGATCTGACCTCCACACAGATCTGACCTCCTGGTTCCCACCCGGATCTGACCTCCTGGTTCCCACACGGATCTGACCTCCTGGTTCCCACACGGATCTGACCTCCACACAGATCTGACCTCCTGGTTCCCACCCGGATCTGACCTCCTGGTTCCCACACGGATCTGACCTCCTGGTTCCCACACAGATCTGACCTCCACACAGATCTGACCTCCTGGTTCCCACCCGGATCTGACCTCCTGGTTCCCACACGGATCTGACCTCCTGGTTCCCACACGGATCTGACCTCCTGGTTCCCACACGGATCTGACCTCCACACAGATCTGACCTCCTGGTTCCCACACAGATCTGACCTCCTGGTTCCCACACGGATCTGACCTCCACACAGATCTGACCTCCTGGTTCCCACCCGGATCTGACCTCCTGGTTCCCACACGGATCTGACCTCCTGGTTCCCACACGGATCTGACCTCCTGGTTCCCACACGGATCTGACCTCCTGGTTCCCACACGGATCTGACCTCCTGGTTCCCACACGGATCTGACCTCCTGGTTCCCACCCAGATCTGACCTCCTGGTTCCCACACGGATCTGACCTCCTGGTTCCCACACGGATCTGACCTCCTGGTTCCCACCCAGATCTGACCTCCTGGTTCCCACACGGATCTGACCTCCTGGTTCCCACACGGATCTGACCTCCTGGTTCCCACCCGGATCTGACCTCCTGGTTCCCACACGGATCTGACCTCCTGGTTCCCACACGGATCTGACCTCCTGGTTCCCACAAGGATCTGACCTCCACACAGATCTGACCTCCTGGTTCCCACACAGATCTGACCTCCTGGTTCCCACATGGATCTGACCTCCTGGTTCCCACCCAGATCTGACCTCCTGGTTCCCACATAGATCTGACCTCCACACAGATCTGACCTCCTGGTTCCCACACGGATCTGACCTCCTGGTTCCCACCCAGATCTGACCTCCTGGTTCCCACCCGGATCTGACCTCCTGGTTCCCACACGGATCTGACCTCCTGGTTCCCACCCGGATCTGACCTCCTGGTTCCCACACGGATCTGACCTCCTGGTTCCCACACGGATCTGACCTCCACACAGATCTGACCTCCTGGTTCCCACACAGATCTGACCTCCTGGTTCCCACATGGATCTGACCTCCTGGTTCCCACCCGGATCTGACCTCCTGGTTCCCACACGGATCTGACCTCCTGGTTCCCACACAGATCTGACCTCCTGGTTCCCACACGGATCTGACCTCCTGGTTCCCACACGGATCTGACCTCCTGGTTCCCACACGGATCTGACCTCCTGGTTCCCACACGGATCTGACCTCCTGGTTCCCACACGGATCTGACCTCCTGGTTCCCACACGGATCTGACCTCCACACAGATCTGACCTCCTGGTTCCCACACAGATCTGACCTCCTGGTTCCCACACAGATCTGACCTCCTGGTTCCCACACGGATCTGACCTCCTGGTTCCCACACGGATCTGACCTCCTGGTTCCCACACGGATCTGACCTCCTGGTTCCCACACGGATCTGACCTCCTGGTTCCCACACGGATCTGACCTCCTGGTTCCCACACGGATCTGACCTCCTGGTTCCCACCCGGATCTGACCTCCTGGTTCCCACACAGATCTGACCTCCTGGTTCCCACCCAGATCTGACCTCCTGGTTCCCACCCAGATATGACCTCCTGGTTCCCACCCAGATCTGACCTCCACACAGATCTGACCTCCTGGTTCCCACCCAGATCTGACCTCCTGGTTCCCACACAGATCTGACCTCCTGGTTCCCACACAGATCTGACCTCCTGGTTCCCACCCAGATATGACCTCCTGGTTCCCACCCAGATCTGACCTCCACACAGATCTGACCTCCTGGTTCCCACCCAGATCTGACCTCCTGGTTCCCACCCAGATCTGACCTCCTGGTTCCCACCCAGATCTGACCTCCTGGTTCCCACCCAGATCTGACCTCCACACAGATCTGACCTCCTGGTTCCCACCCAGATCTGACCTCCTGGTTCCCACACAGATCTGACCTCCTGGTTCCCACACAGATCTGACCTCCTGGTTCCCACACAGATCTGACCTCCTGGTTCCCACCCAGATCTGACCTCCACACAGATCTGACCTCCTGGTTCCCACCCAGATCTGACCTCCTGGTTCCCACCCAGATCTGACCTCCTGGTTCCCACCCAGATATGACCTCCTGGTTCCCACCCAGATCTGACCTCCACACAGATCTGACCTCCTGGTTCCCACCCAGATCTGACCTCCTGGTTCCCACACAGATCTGACCTCCTGGTTCCCACACAGATCTGACCTCCTGGTTCCCACCCAGATATGACCTCCTGGTTCCCACACGGATCTGACCTCCTGGTTCCCACACGGATCTGACCTACTGGTTCCCACACGGATCTGACCTCCTGGTTCCCACACAGATCTGACCTCCTGGTTCCCACACGGATCTGACCTCCTGGTTCCCACACGGATCTGACCTGGTTCCCACACGGATCTGACCTCCTGGTTCCCACATAGATCTGACCTCCTGGTTCCCACATAGATCTGACCTCCTGGTTCCCACCCGGATCTGACCTCCTGGTTCCCACATAGATCTGACCTCCTGGTTCCCACACAGATCTGACCTCCTGGTTCCCACATAGATCTGACCTCCTGGTTCCCACACAGATCTGACCTCCTGGTTCCCACATAGATCTGACCTCCTGGTTCCCACATAGATCTGACCTCCTGGTTCCCACATAGATCTGACCTCCTGGTTCCCACATAGATCTGACCTCCTGGTTCCCACCCAGATCTGACCTCCTGGTTCCCACACGGATCTGACCTCCTGGTTCCCACCCAGATCTGACCTCCTGGTTCCCACACGGATCTGACCTCCTGGTTCCCACCCAGATCTGACCTCCTGGTTCCCACATGGATCTGACCTCCACATAGATCTGACCTCCTGGTTCCCACACGGATCTGACCTCCTGGTTCCCACACGGATCTGACCTCCTGGTTCCCACACGGATCTGACCTCCTGGTTCCCACACAGATCTGACCTCCTGGTTCCCACACGGATCTGACCTCCTGGTTCCCACACGGATCTGACCTCCTGGTTCCCACATAGATCTGACCTCCTGGTTCCCACATAGATCTGACCTCCTGGTTCCCACCCGGATCTGACCTCCTGGTTCCCACATAGATCTGACCTCCTGGTTCCCACACAGATCTGACCTCCTGGTTCCCACCCAGATCTGACCTCCTGGTTCCCACACGGATCTGACCTCCTGGTTCCCACATAGATCTGACCTCCTGGTTCCCACACAGATCTGACCTCCTGGTTCCCACCCGGATCTGACCTCCTGGTTCCCACATAGATCTGACCTCCTGGTTCCCACACAGATCTGACCTCCTGGTTCCCACCCGGATCTGACCTCCTGGTTCCCACATGGATCTGACCTCCTGGTTCCCACACAGATCTGACCTCCTGGTTCCCACCCGGATCTGACCTCCTGGTTCCCACATAGATCTGACCTCCTGGTTCCCACACAGATCTGACCTCCTGGTTCCCACCCAGATCTGACCTCCTGGTTCCCACATAGATCTGACCTCCTGGTTCCCACACAGATCTGACCTCCTGGTTCCCACCCGGATCTGACCTCCTGGTTCCCACATGGATCTGACCTCCTGGTTCCCACACGGATCTGACCTCCTGGTTCCCACCCAGATCTGACCTCCTGGTTCCCACACGGATCTGACCTCCTGGTTCCCACACGGATCTGACCTCCTGGTTCCCACATGGATCTGACCTCCTGGTTCCCACACGGATCTGACCTCCTGGTTCCCACACGGATCTGACCTCCTGGTTCCCACACGGATCTGACCTCCTGGTTCCCACACGGATCTGACCTCCTGGTTCCCACACGGATCTGACCTCCTGGTTCCCACCCAGATCTGACCTCCTGGTTCCCACACGGATCTGACCTCCTGGTTCCCACACGGATCTGACCTCCTGGTTCCCACCCAGATCTGACCTCCTGGTTCCCACACGGATCTGACCTCCTGGTTCCCACACAGATCTGACCTCCTGGTTCCCACCCAGATCTGACCTCCACACAGATCTGACCTCCTGGTTCCCACATGGATCTGACCTCCTGGTTCCCACACGGATCTGACCTCCTGGTTCCCACACGGATCTGACTCCTGGTTCCCACACGGATCTGACCTCCTGGTTCCCACACGGATCTGACCTCCACACAGATCTGACCTCCTGGTTCCCACACGGATCTGACCTCCTGGTTCCCACACGGATCTGACCTCCTGGTTCCCACACGGATCTGACCTGGTTCCCACACGGATCTGACCTCCTGGTTCCCACATAGATCTGACCTCCTGGTTCCCACATAGATCTGACCTCCTGGTTCCCACACAGATCTGACCTCCTGGTTCCCACACGGATCTGACCTCCTGGTTCCCACACGGATCTGACCTCCTGGTTCCCACCCAGATCTGACCTCCACACAGATCTGACCTCCTGGTTCCCACACGGATCTGACCTCCTGGTTCCCACACGGATCTGACCTCCTGGTTCCCACACGGATCTGACCTGGTTCCCACACGGATCTGACCTCCTGGTTCCCACACGGATCTGACCTCCTGGTTCCCACACGGATCTGACCTGGTTCCCACACGGATCTGACCTCCTGGTTCCCACCCAGATCTGACCTCCACACAGATCTGACCTCCTGGTTCCCACACGGATCTGACCTCCTGGTTCCCACACGGATCTGACCTCCTGGTTCCCACACGGATCTGACCTGGTTCCCACACAGATCTGACCTCCTGGTTCCCACACGGATCTGACCTCCTGGTTCCCACACGGATCTGACCTCCTGGTTCCCACACGGATCTGACCTCCTGGTTCCCACACGGATCTGACCTGGTTCCCACACGGATCTGACCTCCTGGTTCCCACATAGATCTGACCTCCTGGTTCCCACATAGATCTGACCTCCTGGTTCCCACACAGATCTGACCTCCTGGTTCCCACACGGATCTGACCTCCTGGTTCCCACACGGATCTGACCTGGTTCCCACACGGATCTGACCTCCTGGTTCCCACACAGATCTGACCTCCTGGTTCCCACACGGATCTGACCTCCTGGTTCCCACACAGATCTGACCTCCTGGTTCCCACATAGATCTGACCTCCTGGTTCCCACACGGATCTGACCTCCTGGTTCCCACACGGATCTGACCTCCTGGTTCCCACCCAGATCTGACCTCCACACAGATCTGACCTCCTGGTTCCCACACGGATCTGACCTCCTGGTTCCCACACGGATCTGACCTCCTGGTTCCCACACGGATCTGACCTGGTTCCCACACGGATCTGACCTCCTGGTTCCCACACGGATCTGACCTCCTGGTTCCCACACGGATCTGACCTCCTGGTTCCCACACAGATCTGACCTCCTGGTTCCCACACGGATCTGACCTCCTGGTTCCCACACGGATCTGACCTCCTGGTTCCCACACGGATCTGACCTCCTGGTTCCCACATAGATCTGACCTCCTGGTTCCCACATAGATCTGACCTCCTGGTTCCCACACGGATCTGACCTCCTGGTTCCCACACGGATCTGACCTCCTGGTTCCCACACGGATCTGACCTCCTGGTTCCCACACGGATCTGACCTCCTGGTTCCCACACAGATCTGACCTCCTGGTTCCCACACGGATCTGACCTCCTGGTTCCCACACGGATCTGACCTCCTGGTTCCCACATAGATCTGACCTCCTGGTTCCCACACAGATCTGACCTCCTGGTTCCCACACAGATCTGACCTCCTGGTTCCCACACGGATCTGACCTCCTGGTTCCCACACGGATCTGACCTCCTGGTTCCCACACGGATCTGACCTCCTGGTTCCCACACGGATCTGACCTCCTGGTTCCCACCCAGATCTGACCTCCTGGTTCCCACATGGATCTGACCTCCTGGTTCCCACACGGATCTGACCTCCTGGTTCCCACCCAGATCTGACCTCCTGGTTCCCACACGGATCTGACCTCCTGGTTCCCACACGGATCTGACCTCCTGGTTCCCACATGGATCTGACCTCCTGGTTCCCACACGGATCTGACCTCCTGGTTCCCACACGGATCTGACCTCCTGGTTCCCACACGGATCTGACCTCCTGGTTCCCACACGGATCTGACCTCCTGGTTCCCACACGGATCTGACCTCCTGGTTCCCACCCAGATCTGACCTCCTGGTTCCCACACGGATCTGACCTCCTGGTTCCCACACGGATCTGACCTCCTGGTTCCCACCCAGATCTGACCTCCTGGTTCCCACACGGATCTGACCTCCTGGTTCCCACACAGATCTGACCTCCTGGTTCCCACCCAGATCTGACCTCCACACAGATCTGACCTCCTGGTTCCCACATGGATCTGACCTCCTGGTTCCCACACGGATCTGACCTCCTGGTTCCCACACGGATCTGACCTCCTGGTTCCCACACGGATCTGACCTCCTGGTTCCCACACGGATCTGACCTCCACACAGATCTGACCTCCTGGTTCCCACACGGATCTGACCTCCTGGTTCCCACACGGATCTGACCTCCTGGTTCCCACACGGATCTGACCTCCTGGTTCCCACACGGATCTGACCTCCTGGTTCCCACATGGATCTGACCTCCTGGTTCCCACACAGATCTGACCTCCTGGTTCCCACACAGATCTGACCTCCTGGTTCCCACACGGATCTGACCTCCTGGTTCCCACCCAGATCTGACCTCCACACAGATCTGACCTCCTGGTTCCCACACGGATCTGACCTCCTGGTTCCCACACGGATCTGACCTCCTGGTTCCCACACGGATCTGACCTGGTTCCCACACGGATCTGACCTCCTGGTTCCCACACGGATCTGACCTCCTGGTTCCCACACGGATCTGACCTGGTTCCCACACGGATCTGACCTCCTGGTTCCCACCCAGATCTGACCTCCACACAGATCTGACCTCCTGGTTCCCACACGGATCTGACCTCCTGGTTCCCACACGGATCTGACCTCCTGGTTCCCACACGGATCTGACCTGGTTCCCACACAGATCTGACCTCCTGGTTCCCACACGGATCTGACCTCCTGGTTCCCACACGGATCTGACCTCCTGGTTCCCACACGGATCTGACCTCCTGGTTCCCACACGGATCTGACCTGGTTCCCACACGGATCTGACCTCCTGGTTCCCACATAGATCTGACCTCCTGGTTCCCACATAGATCTGACCTCCTGGTTCCCACACAGATCTGACCTCCTGGTTCCCACACGGATCTGACCTCCTGGTTCCCACACGGATCTGACCTGGTTCCCACACGGATCTGACCTCCTGGTTCCCACACAGATCTGACCTCCTGGTTCCCACACGGATCTGACCTCCTGGTTCCCACACGGATCTGACCTCCTGGTTCCCACATAGATCTGACCTCCTGGTTCCCACATAGATCTGACCTCCTGGTTCCCACATAGATCTGACCTCCTGGTTCCCACACGGATCTGACCTCCTGGTTCCCACACGGATCTGACCTCCTGGTTCCCACCCAGATCTGACCTCCACACAGATCTGACCTCCTGGTTCCCACACAGATCTGACCTCCTGGTTCCCACACGGATCTGACCTCCTGGTTCCCACACGGATCTGACCTGGTTCCCACACGGATCTGACCTCCTGGTTCCCAAATAGATCTGACCTCCTGGTTCCCACACAGATCTGACCTCCTGGTTCCCACACGGATCTGACCTCCTAGTTCCCACACAGATCTGACCTCCACACAGATCTGACCTCCTGGTTCCCACACGGATCTGACCTCCTGGTTCCCACACAGATCTGACCTCCTGGTTCCCACACGGATCTGACCTCCTGGTTCCCACACGGATCTGACCTCCTGGTTCCCACACAGATCTGACCTCCTGGTTCCCACACGGATCTGACCTCCTGGTTCCCACACAGATCTGACCTCCTGGTTCCCACACAGATCTGACCTCCTGGTTCCCACACGGATCTGACCTCCTGGTTCCCACACAGATCTGACCTCCTGGTTCCCACACGGATCTGACCTCCTGGTTCCCACCCAGATCTGACCTCCTGGTTCCCACACGGATCTGACCTCCTGGTTCCCACCCAGATCTGACCTCCTGGTTCCCACACGGATCTGACCTCCTGGTTCCCACACGGATCTGACCTCCTGGTTCCCACACGGATCTGACCTCCTGGTTCCCACACAGGCAGAGGCTCGACCACGGAGCCACGCCAGCTGGCGGGTCCTAGCCTTGTCGTCCATCCCAACGGGGCTGCTCGTATGGGAGCAGCCGTATCCGTTCCCAGGTGTGCAAAGTGGCAGCCCTGGGAGGGTGCAGGTGTGTGTGCAGGACTGGGGAGGGACATCCCTGCCGAAAAGCAGGGCTCTCGCTGGCCTCTGTCCTCTCCCCGCCAACTGGCTGTGGATCTACCACCTGGGCAGGTGGGAACCTGGGACTCCCGGGTCCTGGGAAATTCAGAGCAAGAGCCGTGACCCAGTGAGAGAGAGAGAGAGAGAGAGAGAGAGAGAGAGAGAGAGAGAGAGAGAGAGAGAGAGAGAGAGACACTCCTGAGCACTGGAGCTGGTGTGGGAAGGAAAGGGTGGTGAATAAGAAAGCAGACCCAGCTGGTCTCCTCTGAGCTAGGTTCCTAAAAACCCTTCAAGCACAGGATCATACAAGCTTCCCAAGACCCCTTTCATCTCAGTCTATTCCCATATTCCCGGCCCAGCACGCTGCAGCCGCCCAGCCCAGAGGGAGAGGAGGGGAGAGGGGACAGGTGAGGCTCAGGCCCCCGCCCTCCCCCCCACCCCCCTTCTCCCTCTTCCAGGCCAGCCAAAGGTGCACTGGGGACTCCGGTCCCGACAGCGCCTTCCCCTCCCCGGCCCCCGCCCCGGCCCCCGCCGCCCTGCAGCCTTGGGCTCGGAGCGCCCCCCCCCCCCGGGGGGGGGGCGGGAGCCCCGGGCGCCACTCACCGCGCGTACGAGCCGGACAGCAGGCAGAGTGCTAGCAGCAGCGTGGGGGCCATGGTGCCCGAGCCTGGGCGCGCGATCTGAGGCCTGGGGACCAGGCGCTGCTGGCTCCGGGGCGCAGGGCTCGCCTCCGCTGCCTCCTCTCCTCCGCGGCCGAGGACTGCGGGTGACAGCGGCGGGACCGGTGCGGGCTCCGGCGGCCGGATGCGCCCCCGACGGCTGCCGGCGGGTCTGCGTGTGGCTCTGCGGGAACTCCCCCCACTTCCTTCTCCTCTTCCTCCTCCTCCAGCCGCGCTCCTCGCTGATCCGGTGGGCATGGGCGGTCCTTGGCTCCTGGCCCCGCAGCCGGCGGCTCCGCGGAGGGGCAGCCCACCCTCCTGCCCGCCGGTGCCGCGCGCCGTGGGGTCCACGCGCCCCGTGGCTGCTGCGCTCGGAGGCGGTCCCGGCCGCGGGGAGGAGTTTCCTCAATTACACGCCTGGCAAAGCGCTGGGCAGAGAGAGAAGGGGGGCCGGGAGCGGAGGGGGGACTCCGGTTTGGAGGCTGGGAATGGAGTGGGTTCTGCGGGGCGGGTGGGGAGGCTTTCGGGGGTCCTGCCCATCGCCCCGCCCATCGCCCCAGGAATGGGACCCGAGTCCAGAGGGAACCCAGGACCCTGCTGCGGCTCCAACACGAGGCTTGCAGGGATTCTCTGGGGTTCCCTGGCCCCCTGTGGCCCCGCTAGGTGCACTCAGCTCTGGATAGGCCCTGGCCCAGGAGTGATAGGGTTTGCCGGCAGCAGCCCTTCAATGCACACCTGACCTCCTACTACGCACTGGACCACGATTCTGCATGGGAAAGTGGCCTGCTGGGGAGTATTGGGGTAAAAGCACCCCGAGCCAAGAGAGCTGCACACACCCCAACCAACAGCGGTGGTTGGAGAAAAAACAAACATCAAGTCCAAAAGTAACAGTTTGATTGAGCCAGGAAGCGAACAGAGTGCATTCAAACGCCCCCAAGACCGAAAATTTCGTTGAGGTTTTCATTAGTAACCAGAGGCCCGATGCACAAAGATTTGTGGCTGCCTGCACCACCTCTGCTCCAGCCAGGGATGCCTTCCCATCTCCCCACACTGCCCAGAGGCCCTGAGCAGTCAGCGGAACCCCAGCGCTCAGGCACCTGTGTATGCAAATTTACCCACCAGCTTTGTTGGGTTGGTTTGCGTACTCACTCCTGATTGGCTGGTGGGTGTCGTGACTGTACCGTCAATTTGCATCTTATGTCTTCATTAGTGCAGGTGACCACCATAGACGGAGGACAATGTCAGCACAGCTCAGAGTAAACCCACCAGCACCTTTGCTCTTACACCCTGGCCTGGTGGCTCAGTGGCTTAAGCGTGAACTCAGGTGCCAAGACGGCACAGGTTTGAGTCTCCGTCTAGGCACACACTCTGGTTGCAGGCTCAAGGGTTTGATGATCTCTTTCTCCTTCTCCCCTCCTCTCCCTAAAGCCAATAAAAAATATTTTTAAAAAGCCCGGCTCGCGTTGCTTGGTGGTTGAGCATCGACCTATGAAGCAGGAGGTCAGGGTTCAATTCCCCATCAGGGCCCAGGGCCGGGTTAGGGGCTTGATCCCCAGTTGGAGGCAGCCCATCCATGGTTCTCTCTCATCACGGATGTTTCTCTCTCTTTCTCCCTCTCCCTTCCTCTCCGATATCAATAAAAAAAATTTTTAATAAGGAATATCATGTCGGATCTTTGGCTTTTTTTTTTCCCATTTGAGCTCCAAAAAGTTAAGGAGACCCACGTTGTAAGCCTTCTTGTCAGGGAGAGAAAAATCCAAGCACTGAATGTTTTGAATCGGACACTTCGACGAAGAACCCATTCATTTCAAAGTCGGCTCCGGAATCACCCGGCCCCGGGGCCGAGACATCGATGGGAAAGGACACGTGGATCATCACGCCCATCGCGGGGGCACCGGCCTCTCCGAGCCGTTCAAAACCACTGCCTGCCGGGCGCAGCCCCAGTGGGAACCTCTATCACTAGCGTCACCCACACTGATACGCTCCACGCCCGCTGCGGGCACTGGCTCTCCCAAGGTGTTCGTAGAGACATTGAGATTAATTTGTGAAAACACGTAAAATACCGTTTTCCTGGCGAGCGCCAAGCGTCCTCCCTCCCCCCACGCATAAGGAAAGGTTTGTTTCCAGGGGAAGCTTGCTCCGACCAGGGGGCCAATGGTGAGGGAAGATTCAAAGGCACCTTGGGGGGATCTTGTGCTTTGAGGTGGGCCCTGCCCAATACCTCACAATCATCACCACAGCTGTGACCTGGAGCAGCCACTCCACCCAGACTCTTGTGTCTGGGGTTCCCTCCAGCTCCCCAACCCCCAGCATTCACCTGCATTCCCCTCTCCTTTTTCCCTGCCTCTTCCTTATTTTCTTCTTCTTCATCTCCTCCTCTCCCTCCTCCCCTCTTCCTCATACTTTCCCTTTTCATCCTCCTCATCCTCCTTCTCTTCTCCGCTCCCTCCTCTTCCCTCTCCCTTACCCTTTCCCTCCTGCCCTCTCTTCTCCCTTTCCCTTCTCCTCCTCTCCCCCCTTTTCCTCCTCTCCCTCCCTCTTCTTTCTCTCCCTCCTCCCTCCCTCTTCCTCTTCTCCCTCCTCCTCCCTCTCTCTTCCTCCTCCTCCCCCCTCTTCCTCCTCCTCCCTCCCTCTTCCTTCTCTCCCTCCTCCTCCTCCCCTCTTCCTCCTCCCTCTCTTCCTCCTTCTCCTTCCCCTCTTCTCCTTCCTCCCTCTTCTTCCTTCTCATCCTCCTCTCCCTCCCTCTCCTCCTCCCCCTCCTCCTCCCCCTCTCCGGTGGAGGGCTGTGGTGGGGAGCATGCCACCCAGACAGGCCCGTTCCAACAACAGGAGTCTCTTCTATCAGGAGCGGATCCGCTGACTGAACAAGACATAAAGGTCATGTTCTTAGTGGAAGAAAAAGCACCAGAAACCCTCTCGAGGGCAATCCTGGCACAGAGCCGATCACTCAGCCAGGGCTGGACGCCGTCTGGACCCCGCGCTTCAGTCCCATGGCGTCCCTAGGTAGTAACCACGGGAGCGGAGAGGGTGGCCTGTGCGCTCACCTGTGATCAGATCGGAGCCCACCCACGGATTGGATCGTGGGTTTCCCCATCCCCGCGTGTCCCTTTGGGAAACAATGTCCGGTGGACCGCAGCTGTTAGCGAAGCATTCCTCGGGGTTAATGAAGACGTCAGACGACGTTACGGCTCCTTACCCCGCCGCAAGATGGCACCTGCTGCCCGTCTCAACCTGGCCGGGGCTGGGAACCCACTTCTTGTCCGACGGGAGCCCGACGCAGCCCCCACGCCCATACTGGGGCCTGCGATACACAGAATGCTGGCTCCTGGTTCAGGGGGTACCCTTTCTGTTTACGGTGATGTCCACAGAGACACCCCAACACCACGGTTCTTAAAAGCAGGGCACTGCAATTTATCATTCTTTGTACCATGTGTACCTCTCACCTAGCTATCATCCCCCCCGCCCAAAGGCGATTCTTTATTTTGTGTTTATTAAAAATCACAAACATGCTGAAAAAACGGTTTGGCTCAGTGGGTAGAGCGTCGGCCTGTGGATTGAAGGGTCCCAGGTTTGATTCTGGTCAAGGGCATGTACCTTGGCTGTGGGCACATCTGCTGTAGGTGTGCAGGAGGCAGCTGATGGATGTTTCTCATCGATCTTTCTAGCCTTCTGTCTTTCTCCCTTCCTCTGTAAAAAATCAATAAAGTATATTTTATTAAAAAAAAAATACTGGGCCAACCTACGTGGTGTGGCTCAGGGGTTGAGCATCGACCCAGGAACCAAGAGGTGAGGGTTTGATTCCCTGTCAGAGCACATGCCCGGGTTGTGGGCTTGCTCCCCAGTAAGGGGTGTGCAGGGGGCAACCGATTGATGATTCTCATCATGGATGTCTCTCCCTCTCTCTTCCTCTCTGAAATCAGTAGAAATACATTTAAAAATAAATAACAAACACTGAAATTTCTGTGACTCAGTGAGATAGCAGGACTGGGGAATCTTTCTTGTTACATCAGATTGAAGCCTGAACAGCGTGCTGATGTAGGAGGCAGACCTAGGGGAGCGTAGGGAGGGGAACTTGTAACGAGGCCGGGAACTTGTCAGGAAAATCATGGCCCCTGACCCGAAAGGCTCCATCCTCGGTTAGGACCGAGATGAAAGTGAGTGTGTGCACCGCCTGGTCCCTTCCCAGGTGTAGCGGCTGATGGTGTGGATTTTTTTCTACCAGTAGAGAGGGAATATGCTAATTGACCATCACAAAGATGGCTGCACCCACAGCTGAGGCCAAGTTCCCATAAGGAGCCTTTACGAGCAATCAGCAGGGACCTGAGGCTACGCCCTCCCCCACCCCCATGGGGCTTGACGGAGGACCTCAAGGTGCACTCCTAGTGCTGGGTTGGGGAAACTTAGGCCACACTCCCCACCCTAGCACCAGTTCGAGGGACCTGAGTGTGCGCCCCACTTGCCTGGTGGGGCTTGACGGGACCTCAGGGCACACCTCCCACCCCTGCCCGGTGGGGCTGACAGAGTGGGAATGGCCGCACCTGGATCTAGCCCAGTGTGGGTGGGGGCCGGCCGGGTCTGGGTCTCATGAGATTTTGAGGCCCATTGGGTGGGCGGGCACTTGACTCTGGGTCCCGTGGTGAGCCCCAGATTCTGACAGGAGGGTTTTCATATACATTTTACTAGTTTTCTTTCATCTCTGACAATTCTATTATAAAGGGCAAATAGCAATATTGAATTATTTCCTCTAATTAATCCCTTTTTAACGTCCATGAATTTTGTGCCCCAGGCCACTAGTGCTGATACATATGTGATGTGACACGCAGGCTGTTTTGTGGTGTTGCTCCTTCAGACGACCACTTGTTCTGACCGATGGCACACGCACTTTCTGAGCAGCACTTCAAAACGCGCAAAGAAGCGGGAAATTGGGTCTCTGAATGGTCGGGCTCAAAACAAGAAAAGTTCTATTGGGACGGTACCCACAAATTACCTGAAAGATGGGGGAAATGTGTAGCTAGCGATGGACATTACTTTGAACAAAGCACTTTTGATGTTTCTCTTGAAATTATCGTGTTTTCTTTGATTACAAAATCCACATTTTTAACCGGATAATGGTTAACCCACTTTTTAACCGGTTGATAGTTAATTCAAATTTTTGATGGTCAATTAACCAGTTGACAGTCAATCTGCATTTTTAACCGGTTCATGGTTAATTCGCATTTTTAACTGGTTGACGGTCAGTCCACCTCTTTAACTGGTTAACGGCTAATCTGAATTTTTGACCAGTTGATAGTTAATTCACATCTTTAACTGGTTAATGGTTAGTCCGCATTTTTCACCACTTCATGGTTAGTTCATCTGGATTTTTAACTGGTGAGCGGTTAATCCAAATTTTTGACCAGTCACCTAGCAGACACCACTTAGTAGTACAGTTCAGCGGGACCTATTCTGGCGGCGGTTCGAAAACCGAGTCACGACCGCCGTGTTCGGGGACGGCGCACTCACCAACAGAGCTACCAACCACTTCTGCTTTTCAAACTTTATTGTTCAATTACAGTGGAGAGTCAACAAGGTTTGGTATGGGGTACAGGTGGACAGCACAGTGGTCAGACAGTCCGTTGCTCTCGGAAGAGCCCCCTGATGTTGCCAGTGCCCCCTAATGGTGTCTCGACGGGGTGCCTTCGAGTCCTGATTAAGGAGTCCACCAAAACTCGAACTGTGTGTGTGTGGGGGGAGGTTTTCCCCCCAAATACGACATGTACCCTAAGATCAGTTCATGTTTTCATCGGGTAGCATCAGAGGTTCATATACAAAAGCACACAGGCATACACACACTCAGACACACACCCAAACACAGGAACACACACACACACAGGCGTAGACACACACAGACACAAGACTCTAATGCTTTAATGCTTTGCTTAAGCAGGAGATACAAATGTCCGCCCTCAGGGACCCTCCGGGGTCCAGAGACCCCCCTGCCCCGGATCGCAACCAGAACCGGGGTCCTAGACAAGGTGCCCGGGACCTCCGAACCCCAAGAGTTCAGGAGCCTGGCTCTGCCATTTTCAGCCTGGACACTGAGTGGCGGGAGTGTGTTGGGATCTGGGGTGGCCCCTCTGCAGGGGTGGCTCGAACCCATGACACCCTCAGAACAAAGGCAGCGTTAACCCTAAGTTAATAAAAGAGTTAACGGCCCACAGCCGAGGAGTCTTTCTTTCCTGGGCACAGCAGTTACATGTGGGTGCTGCCTGGCCTCAGTGGTTGACCCTCGGACCTATGAACTGGGCAGGAGGTCACAGGTCCCATTCCCGCTTCCCTCCTGGGCTGGTGGCTCCATCCCAGGTGGGGGGTGCAGGGGGCAATGGATTGATGGTTCTCTCTCATCATTGGTGTTTCTCTCTGCCCCTCTTCGTTCCCCTGTGAGATCAATGACATATCAAAACACACAAACAAAACCTTTAATAAAACCCAGCAAGCGAAATGGCAAGTAAAACGCTTTGTGGTCTCGGCGCGCCACCTTGTGGACATCTCTGGGATTGCGTGCGGTCTGTTAAAGACTTTTTTAGGCGATCCCAAAGCAAAACAGAAAAGTTGTGCTGAGGTGGGTTTGGCTCGATGGATGGAGCATTGGGTTTGATTCCGGTCAAGGGCATGTACCTTGGTTGCTGGCACATCCCCAGTAGGGGGTGTGCAGGAGGCAACTGATCAATGTTTCTCCCATCGATGTTTCTAACTCTCCTTCTCCCTCTCTGTAAAAATCAATAAAACATACTTAAAAAAAAAAAGAAGAGTTTCCCATTGCTTCCCACAGGCAACAGTTCCTGCCTGTTCTGGCTGCTGCCTGCCTTTTCAGGCCAGACCTCAGTCTCTCCAGCCAGGTAGATGGGCCATTCTTTCAGCCACAGGGCTTAAAAAAACCCAAAAAACCATTATGTGTTATTTATTGATTTCAGAGAGGGAGGGAGAGGAACATCAATGAGGAGAATCATGGACCGGCTGCCTCCTGCACGCCCGTCCCCCTCCTAGCTGGGGAAGGAGCCCGCAACTCGGGCACGTGCCCTGCCCAGGAATGAGCCAGGACCTCCTGGCTCACAGGCCGACGCTCTAACCACTGAACCACACTGGCCTGTCTCTCTTCCCCCCAGGCCTGTCTCCAAGACCTGAACCCGACAGCCACCGTCAGGCGGTCAGTGTGGTGGCCGAGGGGGAGCTGCTGCCGCACTGGAATGGAACCCGTCGGCCACAGCTCGGCCTCAGGCACGAACAGTGCTGGGCAGTCTGTGTGTAGAGGTGCCCGGCCTCTGTACAGCGGCTAAAACAGAAGGTCTATGAGTTTTTCACAAAAATGATACAGAAATTTAAAAACGTTTTCACCTTTACCCCTTCCACTCGGCATTCCTGTGCTCACGGGCTGCTCAGGGCGAGGCCGGGCAGGAGCTGTGGGAAAGGACTCACTGTCACCGGTCATCTCCTTCCTTCCTCAGGCAGGGCGGCGACTTGAGCGACGCCAGCGGGTCCAGGTCACCCTGTGAGAGGAGAGCAGACCCCCCTGAGACGCTTTGCACCTCGGCTGCCTCCGAGCGAGGACCCCTGGTCCTGTCCGCCCGCTCCGGCCCCTGATCGGCTTCTGCGAACAAGCGGACGAACGCCCTTGAGCTTCTGCAACTGGGAGTTGCTCTCCCAACACCCTGAGCGACAGAGTGGCGTGATTTTATTTTGTTGTAAACTGGAGGTCAAAGTTTAATTCCCGGTCAGGGCACATGCCTGGGTTGTGTGCTTGATCCCCACTGAGGGGCATGCAGCCAACCAATGATTCTGTCCATCACTGATGTTTGTATCTCCCTCTCTCTGTGACTCCCTGACATCTTTGAAAACCTGAAAAACGTCTTCTTTAAAGAGGAAACGTGCAGGTGGAACCGGAGGTGGGTTCGGCGTTTCCACTGGGAGCAGCTCGCTGGCCCGGCACACACTCACCACATCCTGTTGTTCACCAGGAGGGTCTTCAGTCTCCTCCACAAGGGATGCCGTCCAGTTTGCAGATTTCGTTGTCAGAAGAACCAATGGCATCTAACTGATCTAAGGTGGCACACAGATTCTCAATGACAGGGGTTTTCTAGCCTGTGACACAGAGGAAAAGCCCACGGGTGTTAATGAAATTAAAAAGTTGCTAAAGTAGTAGCACAATTTCCTGGTAATTTGGTTAAAAAAGCTAGCATTCATTCAGAAAGTGTTCACCTGGGCCCGGCCACTGTTGCTCAGTGGTTGGCGCCAGCCCATGACCCACCTGGTCTTGGGTGTGATTCCGGTCAGGGCACACGCCCAGGTTTCGGGCTCAACCCCCCTGGCCGATCCATTCTTCTTTCTCATCGGAGAGAGAGAGACCTGTGAGAGAGACACACGCCCCAAAGGGTCCCGGATGAAGCCTGCAACCCGGTACCTGCTCTTGACCTCAAAGAAACCCCTGACCCTTCCTTCAGTCCATGGGCCGACACACTAACCTCTAAGCGAACCCAGCCAGAGCCAGAGTCCTTTCCTTTCTATGAAGTTCAGTTTCGTGGAGGAGGCATTTCAAGGCTGACTGACCATTGTCGCTGCCCGGGCCCAGAGAGCCCGCCCTCTCAGGTCTGAAATGGGCGGGTGTGGAGGATGCCTATCGGGGTGCAGCCTGGCTTGGAGGTGCCCATTAGCCTTTAACTGAGGAAGAAACAGCCGCGGAGTCGGACAGTCCAGAGTCCTCCCTTCCACGCGGCTGCTTTGATGACACGACAGACAGGCCTCCTGATACGGGGTCTGGGTGACAGGGGACCTCGGCGCTAAGGCTACTGAGGAGGCGCAGGGAACCGTAGCTTCTCCTCCCTGACTCATCAGGAAGAACGAACTCAGACGCTGCCGCTGTGGCCAGAGCGCCCGAGGGTCTCGGGTTCCATCCGGTCAGGGGCACACACCTGGGTTGCAGGTGCGATCCCGGACCGGGCGGGGCGTGGGCAGGAGGCAACCAGTCGTTGTGTCTCTCTCACATCCGTGTTTCTCTCTCTCCCCCTCCCTCCCGTTCTCTCTAAAGAAAAAGTAAAAAAGGACCAGCACGTGCGCTGCCCACAATCTGACGCCATCACGTGAACGTGTTTCCTGAGAACCAGCCGCTCGCTCGGCGCCAGGGAGCAACCCCCAGGTCTAGGCCCGGCGCTCGAGCTGATCGGACCGAGAAACGGCCCCACGAGGCCGAACCGGACCCAGGCCCCCGGGTGCGGCTCGGGAAGCGAGCCCAGCAACCGTCCCCAGGCCGGCCGTGCGAGGAGCCCGCGGGATGGTCCCTCCGCCCCGCCGGCCAGACTCGGGCTGGGACGGCCTGGCGCCGCCCGCCCACCGCGGGGCCCACAAGGCAGGCCGCCCTCCCCCGCACTCACCCCGCAGGTCCAGCTCGCGGTCACGCTCGGCGTGGGTGTCCTGCGCCGCCTGCTCGATCAGCTCCGCCGTCAGCCTCCCGGTCCTCCCGCCTCCTGCTCCCGGCTAGCGGCTCCAGGGTTTCCCGCCAGACAGAACAATCAGCGGGCCTCAGACACACTTCCCGGCGTGCCCCGCGCCGGCAAACGACGTACTTTCCAGTGAGCCGGAAGTCGTCCTGACACACTTAGGGGACTCCCTATCCCCGCGCTCACACCTAGCCGCACCTCCCGGGATGCCACGGGCCTGCGTTGCCACACTTCCCGGAGTGCTGCACGGGCGACGCACTTCCGGAATGCCCGCACAGTTGCTGACATTCCGGGCATGCCCTGCAGGTTCCGTTAGACGCGCTTCCCAGCTTTCACAGCGCCCGTTCCCTGCTGCATGTCCCAGCGCGTGCGTAGCGCTCGCCGTCAGGCAGCATTAATTTATCGGGCTGACAAACGCGTGCGCCGCTCGGAGTCCGAATCAATGGAAGAGCCAGGCTCCAGTTCTGGCGGTTCGGAGGTCCTGGTCACCTTGGCAACGTCCCCGGTTCTGGTTGCGTTCCTGGGGCGTCTCTGGTGCCCGGAGGGTCCCTGATGGCGGACATCTGTATCCGCCGGTTAAGCCAAGTGTTAAAGCACTCCAGGCTGTAAAGGGTTCGAGGAGGAGGACTGGCGAGAGGGGAAAATCCAACGCAAAGTGCGCCCCTCACGGGGAAGGGCGTGTAGGCGGGGTCTCAGGCCACCTGCCAAGGGCGTTCCTGGGCAAAACGGGCAACATCTGAATCCCGTCAGAGGACAGGACCTTAGAGACGCATCCGTGGGAGCCGATTTTGACGGTTGTGCAGGAGGAGGCTGGTTTATAGAAACTGCCCCTGAAGTATTTGGGAGAAAAATAAACTATTTAGAGTGGGGGAGTCACAGGATATCACACGGGTAATTTCGGATTGCTCATGAAGAGAGGTATCTGCTAGTAACTTCTTTTAATTTAAACAGACCTCAAGCAATACCAGCGATGTCCACAAAACGGGTTTTACTTGCCATTTCTGGGCTTTATAAAAGGGTGTGTGTGTGTGTGTTTCTTTTTGTAAATATATTATTGATCTCCGAGGGAAAGGAGAAGGGCAGAGAGAAACACCAATGATGAGAGGATCATGTATCGGCTGCTTCCTGCAGCCCCACACCAGGGATGGAGCCCCCAACCCGGAATCAGACCCCTGACCCTCTTTTTCAGAGGTCAAAGCTCAACCACTGAGCAACAAGGGCAGGGCAGCGACATGTGTCACCGCCGTGCCCTGGGAAGAAAGACTCCTTGGCTGTGGGCCGTTGACTCTTTTGTTAACTTAGGGCTATAATGCTGCATTTGCTCCGAGGGCGTCTGGGGTTCGATCCACCATTGCGGGTTCATCCCCCGGCTCTCAGAGACGTGTCAGATGCAAGGTGGTCCGAGGGGGGAGCAGGACACAAGGGACATGTACCAGCTCGAGAGAAAGTTTAAAGCAAAGATTAGGACTAGGGAACTGATTCGTGCATTTCCGGGGAAATATCGGGGCTCTGTCCACAGGACCCCCCTTGGTGAGAACTGGAGCAGGCAGTCGGTCCACACGCTTACACAGGTTGGCATGAGGGGGTCCCGTGTGCTGTCTGGCGCACAGTCCGGGTGGACAGACGGACACAGGCGGCTGGGCCCCGCTGTCGGCCTAGGTTGGCCTTGGAGATGCTCGAAACCGGCGAGAAGTGACGGGGAGGCCACGGGCTTGCTTTTCCGCTTTGGTCTGAGGACTCGGTAAACGTGGGGGTTCCCAGGCGGGGCCCAGGTTTACCGTTGAGGTGCGCCGCCGGAGGGAGGAGGCCAGTGGGTGCAGTTCGAGGGGACGTCACACAGCCGGTTGGACTTCATCACCTCGCAGAAGGTCTCATTCGCTGGGGAGAGAGTAGGGGACTGATCAGACTTGGGGGCCCGTGGGGCCCATTCAGGCCCCGCTCAACGTTGCTGTAGGTGTGGTTGGCGACGCGCGAGGCCCCCAGCAGCGTGAGGCCCGCTTTTCAGTTCCATCCGGAGCCCTCGCAGCTCAGGCAGTCCTCCTCCCACCTGTCGGGGGGACACGCAGGGGGCAGGGGTTCCTGTGGCTGAAGGGGGACCAGGCTCCCCCCACCCCCCGCTCCAGTTCCGGTTGGGGCACATGCCAAGGGTGGGGGATCCATCCCCAGTGTGGTCCATGTAGGAGGCCTCCCATCTATAATTCTCTAGCATCATTGATGTTTTTCTCCCTCACTCTCCCGTCCTCTCTGAAATCAATAATCAAAAAAAACACGGACAGACGAGCACGTACCTCTGGCAGACTCTGTGGGGCAGGCCGAGCATCGCCTCGGATAGGAGCCCTCGCCACAGGCGGGCACACACGCATTGCGCTGCTTCCAATGCCAACACCAATGCGGGTCAGTGTGTGAAACTACACTTGAAGCAGCGACCTTAGGGATCCCTCCCGGAAGCGCCACTCAGTGGACCAGGGGCGGGGCTCTAGCGGGACCAAAAGCCAAGAGTATTTGGGAACGCGGAGAGGCGGGACCAAGTGCTTGGGGCGGGACTAGACTAGATCCTAGATATTCGGGGGGGCGCGGCAGACAGCAGACAGGCTGGACCAGGGCTGTGGGCAGGATGTCTGGCTCGCGGGAGGGCTGGGCCAACTGCGGCAGGGCAGGGTGGGGAATACTGTGGTGAGCCCAGAGGGACCTAGGGGTTGAGAAGTGAGGCCAAGTGCTTGCGGCTGGATAGGGCTCATTTTGTAGGAATCCGGGAATAATTGCAGGTTTGTTTGTTTTTACATTCTAAATAAAATTTATAGCAGACTATTACCATAAAGCTGTGATTCTCAAAGGTGAGAGTGTGCACAAACATTTCCTTAGTTCTTGTTAAAATTCAGTAAATTTATTGTGAAACCCCAGAATCTGAGCTTTAACAGGCAGACACCCCCCCCCCCCCCCAACCACCACCACCACCAAAAGCAAACAGAAAACGCTAAACAGTGCTCCCTGCTCCTGGTCGGGGCAAACGGCAGGAAGCAGCGCATGTGTCACTCTCACGTCCGGATTTCTTTCTTCCTCCCCTTCCCTCCCACTCTCTAAAAATTACTGGAAAAATACCCTCAGGTGAGTTTAACAAAACAAAAAAGCAAAACATAAAACAAAAAAGAACACAATATCTACCCAATATATTAGTCAGTGCCATTTTTGACCAGACACTAGTGTGTGTGTGGAGATAAACACAGGCACCAATAAACATGTTTATATGTATACTGGAGGCCTCATGCATAACATTTGTTTACAGGCAGGGTCCCTAGGCCTGACCAGTGATCAGGCCCATATGTCGGGCAATTGGCAAGGAGACTGGGGCCCCACCTTAGCCTGGCATTGCCCGCTCATCTGCTCCATCCTGCCACGGTCCTGCTTTCGAGCAAGGCCCGTAGGGCTGGCAGTCTACACTGCCGTCCCCTGCCAGTGCCTTGTCGCTAATGCCCATCATGTTCTTCACTGCCTGCTGGTGGTCAGCGCACATCTAACTCCCAGTCATTCTTACTTCTGCCAGTGGGGACAATTTGTATATTAGCTTTTTATTATATAGGAAGGATGATATAGGATATACTCACATATCAGTGCCTAGTTAAAAACTGCTAGTTACAGCCGAAACCGGTTTGGCTCAGTGGATAGAGCGTTGGCCTGCAGACCTAAAGGTCCCGGGTTCGATTCCAGTCAAGGGCATGTACCTTGGCTGCGGGCACATTCTCAGTGGGGGTTGTGCAGGAGGCAGCTGGTCGATGTTTCTCTCTCTCATCGATGTTTCTGGCTCTCTATCCCTCTCCCTTTTTCTCTGTAAAAAAAATCAATAAAATATATTTAAAAAATAAAAATAAAAACAAAAACTGCTAGTTACATATGCACAGTTTATTTCAAATAGTACCCCAGAATAAAACGTGTATAACATATATATGATGTCCTTCAAGTAAATTACTGATTATAGTGTACACTAGAACTCAGGACGTGCTCAGCCAATACCTATGCAAACACGATCCTCTGCTGTCCTGTCCATTAAAAAAATAACGAGAGCTGCCAAATCACTGTTCCCGGTGCCGAGCTTCCAGGGGCAAATTACTGGCTCTGCTTCAAAACCAGGAGGAGCCAAGTCCAGCTGGAGGACAAATGCTTTCCTATCTCATTGTCTCTGACAGAGGGATTTCCCTCACTCCGGATCTCAGGACGCTCAAGGGTACTACTGACCCCACAGCTGCCCCTTTTGAGGGTGTGGAGGAAAGGGGGAATCTTGTCACCACCTCCCAGCTCACCTGCTCGTTAAGGAAAATGTCTCCCCCTACTTGCCATGTCACCTGAGGCACATGGTTGCCCTCTACTCCCCTGGCTTTTCAGGAAAAGTGGAGGTTGCACTCATCCAGTGAAGTCAAGGACAGTACTTTCCCATGAAGCATCTCCATTCAAGTGCTGCCACCCACCCACTGATAGCCTTGCAGTATGAACATTTACAGAGTATACATTCTAGCATCAGGGCATACAGATATTTTCAGAATAGCAAAAGGACATTTCTCAAACAGGTTCTCAGCTCTGGTAATTTTTCTGATATACCTGAACAACACTTTCCAAGGGAAGTAAAGGGCAAAGGGATTCTTGTAGCCTTGGAGAGTCCAATCATGTTTCTAAGGAATGACTTGCACTGACCTTATAGATGCCTTCATTCCCCTCCCTCATACCAACACAGTGTTTTAACAAATCCAGTTTAATGATCAAGCACTACAAAGTAATTTGGGCCAGAGTCAGGCAGCTCCAGGCTGGGCTTCCACTTTATCCCCACTAAATGGCCTGTAGAGGTGAGGAGGAAGGAGACAGGCAAGATGAGATGGCATTTTGGTCCTATATGGTCATGGGAAGGGGCATACACAGCAACGGGACTATAAGAGGGGAGGTATTCACAGAAGGCGGGGATTAAGGTGTCAAACTTTGTTTTCTCATAGTTTTTCAGGGACTCCCGCAGAGAAGGGAACAGGGAGATCCTGTCATCTGAAGCATCCCGAGCCCTCTATATTCGGGGAGCATGGGTTTCTGTGTGGTTCTGCCCCCTCCCATTCTTTCCCCGCTTTCTGTTGCTCCCTACTCCCCATTCCTCCACTCTGGCCATTTTCTTCCTCATTAGAGTCCAAAACCAAGTCCCCTCTGGTAATGACAGGACTGGACAGAGATGGAGGACACACTGCAATAAGGAAACCAGAATCAAAGTACTCTTCTAGATGAACACAGGCCCTCAAGAGTCCCAAGAGAGAAGGCTGTCTGATCTAGTCCTAACTCAGTATCCAATCTCAGGGGCTCCACGAAGCAGTCCCAGCAATTCCTGGGGTGGAAACAAGCAAAGAAGAGAGTATGAAGGGAAAGGAGACAAGGAATGTGCTGCTAGTAGGCAGAAGCAACTGTTCCACTCACTCCTTTTGCTCCGAGGCAGACAAGTCAACTGGGTTCTCCTTCACAGTCCTCCCACCCAGGGTCTGGGAGGGACTCCTAGGCTTTCCAGTGGAGGCTGCTTTCATGCCTACATCACCTGCTGGAACTGCTGTGTGTGTCCCTTGTTCTTTCCTGTTCTGGGTTGACGATGCCCTGGGTGGGTGAACTCAGATTCCGGAAGGGGAATAGCGTGACTGTGGAGTGCTCTTTACGGCCTGCCCTCCTGCGTGCCCACTGGGCCTGGGCTCTTCGCTGGCCTAGAGGGGCCAGATTGAAGTGGTGGCCAGCCAAAGGTTCTGGGTGCTTTCTTGAGGCGGGTCCCTGAGGAAGGTGTGGGCCAGGGTCGGCTTGGGGCACAGGCTGATGGAGTGCTGGTCTTGGTTGCTGAGGAGGCCTGGGCTCCAGGGGCTCTGACACGCTCACTGCGTTAGTAACAGAGCCCGCTGAAAGAAAAGAGTGCTCCTTACACAGAGAGCAGACGGTAACACATAAACTCAGCCTATTTTCTTGGGCCTCAAGCCCACGTAACCCTTCTAAGGAATGGGCTTGGCTGGCTCAAAAGATCTCAGGGGATATAGCCCCCCCCAAATTCCTGTTTTCCCGACGGCCCGGGCACCTGGACGCGGCCACCCCATGTCCACACTGTACTGGCTCAAAGCAAAAGAAGACGCGGCAGACATCCCAGGCTGCATCCAGCTCAGCACATCTTGAAGCTGTGGGCAAGAAGAGAGCATGAAGACCACAGTCCTCGATCCAACCACCCCCTAACCTGCCCTGTGTTTTGCCCCAGGAAAAACCTGCTGTGTCTGTGGGGTAGGCAGTGCTTTTTCCAGCCGACACAAGTATTCAAAAAATAGCTTTTCCATAGCAGCTAGAAAGGGCTCCCCATACTCTTGTTCAAGTTCCTGCAGGCAGAAAAAAGCTGGTCAGAAAAGGACTAAAAAAGGAAGCCACATCGCTGATGCTGGTGTGGCTCAGTGGATAGAGCGTCAGCCTGTGGACTGGGGGGGGGGGGGGGGTCCTGGGTTCGATTCCGGTCAAGGGCGTATGCCTTGGTTGCAGGCACATCCCCGGTGGGGGTTGTGCAGGAGACAGCGGATAGATGTTCCTCATCGATGTTTCTAACTGTCTCTCTCTCTCTTACTCTCTGTAAAAAACAAAATATATATTTTTAAAAAGAGAGCCACATCGGAGTTTCCACAATTAGTCTCACCAGCAACTTCCAATCCAAATCCTCAGGGGCCTCTGCCAGCAGCTTCACCTGCTGGTGAAAGGATTCCTGCGCCTCTGACATGATCTTCAGATCCTGCTCCGTCTGTCGAAGGTAAAGAAGGCAGACAAATTAGGGGCACCAAGAAGTAACTGTGGGAGGGGCTGCTCCAGGGATTACTCACAGCTTTGGGGTCCCGCACGACAGCAGGCCCCGACACTGGGAAGTGGAGATACAGGGCATTCAGCACGTGGGCCCAGCGCCGGCCGCGGAGGATCAGGTCCACCACCACCTGTGAAGGGGACTGAACTCAGAGTTCCCACTTCGGAGCGGGCTTCCCTTTTGCATCCGCCCCCACCCCACGAGCGGCCTGTCCTGGTCTGATCCGTGCACCCCACCCCTTCCCCTCTGCGCGTTCCCGGTCCCAGTGGCTCTCACACCTTGGCCTTCAGGCCCATACACAGGCGCTCGTGGTGGCGGTAGCAAACCAAGCCAGGAGCAGCAGCGCGCAGGGATCGCAGAAACTCCAATACCCGCGGAAAATATTCCACGTGGCGTCCGCGCACGGCTCTCCAGCTGGCAGCGGCAGCTAAGCGCAGGGCAGCCGGGCCGGCACCCGGGGGCTCAGCCATCGCAGACGCTCCGCCGCGGGTTCAGGACTTCCGGTGGACGCAGAGGCTTGGCGTTCCCACCGGCGCCGGAAGCTTCGTGATCTGCAGCCTTCCACAGGCCGCCAGAGCTTTGTAGTTTTCTCCAGTTTGGGCCGGGGCCCCTGTGAAGACCCTAACGGCTCCGATGGTACCGGGACGCTCGCTCTGCCTTAAACGGCGCCGTCGTCTCGAACCCGAGGGCTACCGAGCTTCCGGCCCTGCCACCAGTTTTTCTTGCCCCGAAAAGGGCGATGAAGGAAAAACAATGGGTCCCCCGGAGCGGGGGGACGTGAGCGCGCGTCAGCGGCCGGCCCCGACTCGCCCTCTCCGTCAGATCCTGAGCGGTAGCGAGGCCCCTTCGCGGCCGGTTCTTGGCGAACGTACCCCTCTTTAAGGCTTGACTTTCTATTCCGTAAAGCGGGGGCATGCGGCTTGTCCTGTCCATCGTCATCGCCCACGGAAACTCCTTAAATCCCAGACCTCCAACCGGCGCTGCGTCTCCCGGAACGGAACGACGGCCTCCGTAATGGCCGCCTCAGGAATTGCGGCCTCCGCGGTATCGATCGGCTGCCTCAATGCTGGCGGCCTGCATGTTCCTGGCTGCCTCACGAAGAGCGCCCTGTTTGGTCCTGGTCGCTTTCGTTAGCGGGGGCTTCCCCGGTTCGGACCACCTCTTTCATGGCGGCTTCCATGTTGTGCCAGGCCCCAGAAACGGCGGCCTCTCGTGAGGACGCCGAGTCTCGCGAGACTCCAGCACCTCGGTGTCCGGACTGGCTGCGTCAGTAACGGCGGCCTCCTCTAGGTCACGGACTGACACGGTGAACGCACAGCTTCCTGATGTCAGCGCAGCAGCCGAGACTCCCTTTGCAGGGCCGGGGCGGGAAGGGGTGCACAATCCAGACCCGTGGCTTCAGTCCAATGAAAGATAAAAGTGTACGAATTTAACCGATAAAAAAAATTGAAGTCCTAATTGCTTAACTGATTACAGTGCAATAAAAGCCGTACACAAAGCAGAGCTAAATAAAAATAAACAAAATAAAAGTGATCGCCGCCCTGGACAGCCTCGATGATTTTTGCGGGTGTTTCTCCACACACACCCCCGCCCCCCGCCCCGTAGAATTTTTCGTCGTGTTCACAGCGCAATAGCTGGGATTTCAGCACCACGGACAGAAAGCACAAGTTATTCCTCGAATGGCCACAAGAGGGTAGCAGAGGATCGTTTTTGCACAGGAATTGGCTGACAGACCTTTGAGGTTTGTGCAGTAGGCACAGGGCATGTACTTGTTTGCCAGCACATCCCTAGGAGGTGTGCAGGAGGCAGTTGATGGATGTTTCTCTCTATCCCTCTCCCTTCTTCTCTGTAAAAAAATCAACAAAAACATATTTTTAAAAATTTTATCTTTGGATTTGGGTCTGTTACTACCTCTATTCCGTTCCATTAAGTTTTCTGTTGGGCCCTGCCAGTGTGGCTCAGCCTACAGCCTAACGCCTTAGCGCACTTGTGTTTCCCGTTAAGTGTTTACTGCCTTTGGTTTGTAACTGTTCAAACGCAGGAATCCGAGTTGGGTCAATGTCATTTTCATGAGATTCTAGCCTTTCACTATGGACTGAGGACAGATACCGCCTCCATCAGAATGCGGGTAGGTCCCAAGATTAGCAGTTCACATCAAGAAAATATTTTTAACCCTAACTGGCTCGGCTCAGTGGATAAGTGTCGGCCTACGGACTGAAGGGTCCTAGGTTCAGTTCCCATACCTTGGTTGTGGGCATATCCCGGAGGGTAGCAGGAGGCAGCTGATTGATATTTCTCTCTCATTGATGTTTCTCTCTATCCCTCTCCCTTTCTCTCTGTAAAAAAAAATCAATAAAATGTATTTTTAAAAAAGAAGAAAAAACACTTTTAGGCCGAGCGGCACTAGGAACAGCTCACACTGCATTTCCAGTAGCGTGTGCCTGGGTCCTAGAGCCGGTGCTGTGTCCACAGACACAGATAACTTGCTCCTCTCAGGCCATGGTGGCTGAGACCCGGACTCCACGGGCCCCATAAGCATACAAAGTGCTTTGTCCGAGCCAATACACACAGGTGGTCACAGCACATGAAGGAAAGCAAGATTTCATTCCCTCCATTTCTACATCCTTTAAATCATCCCTCAAAAATCAGATGTTGTTACAAATGGATTTAGTAGAAACAAGAAGTCAAGTTCACTATTTTCTTAAAGAATTGACACAAATAGGGAAGGAAAGAATGACTTTAATTCATAAAAGACCATTAGCAAAAGACCTTACAAAAGCTCAGGAATCATTAACTTCCATTTTAATTGGTAATGACTTTTATTACAATTCTGCTATCCAGGATCCTTGATGAAGTTCATGCATCTTTCCCTGAACATCACTGACCCTTGCCGAGGAATACAGGGCTGACCCTGGCGGCACTTGAACATTACACAGAAAAACAGAAAATAAATGTGAGAATGGGAAAGCAGCGATCGGCAGCTGATAGTCTCAGACTTCCTCATTACCAAAAGCACAGACCATTTTAGGCTAGAAAAATAAGTCGATTTTATAAATTTAGGCTTTCAGATCGAAAAGTGCCCTTTCACAAGCGTTAGGACACTGGCAAATAGTCCCTACAAATCTCACTGCCTTGTGACAAGAAAAACATGCCCTAGTTACAAATGCAGCCGGGACTGGGACTCCCGAAGCAGGCCACAGGCACGTCCTCAGCTGCTGGCCAGGGACTGGTGGATCGGGGGCTGGAAGCAGCGTACGTGCTCCACGGGCGTGCTCTCGCCGTCGCCCGACTTTAGGTGCTTGTCCAAGACGGTGACGATCTCGTCATTAAGAATCTGGAACTTGCGAATTCTCTCCACCATCTTCTTCAAAGGCTGCAGCAGGGAAAACGAGACGGATGTGTAGGTAAACAGACAGACAGTGTGTCCGAGTGTTTTCGAGAACTCAATGACAAACATTTTAGGAAATGAAGAAGACAAAAAGATCTCAAGAGCAGCCAGAATGCACACTCCTCTGACCACAAAGGAAGCCAGGAGACCAGGCAGCAGGCCAAGGGCATGAGCACACGTCCCATGAGGCTCCACATTGAGACACACATCTAAGAACCCTGAAAAGGATAAAAATGGGCGACTTGGCATTTTCACTGTCATTCTTCTCGACTCCAATTTCATGACGATTCATTTTGAGAATGAAAGGGAAGCTTCACTCGGTAGCACCATAAGTGCTGAGATGGAAAACATCCCCCAAGGAAGAAGCTGTCATGGACTGAAAGCATGCTTTTACTGTGAAACTTCACCACAGGACACAAGGCTTTTGTCCACATACCACATTTTTTATAATCTCATCTTTGCCGTCGTGTTTCTGGACCTTAAGCAGATGGTAGCAGAAATCCAGGACGGCAAAGCGCCGCTGCTGCCCGAGGAGAACGATGATCATGCAGCCGGCCCAGTGCAGTCCGTCGCCAAAGCACTGCCTGCAAACAAGAGGCTCTAAGCACCTGGCCACTATGGCTCAGGGGGGAGCGTCCACCTGTGGACCAGGAGGTCAGGGCTAGACCCCGGCCAGGGCACATGCCAGGGTTGCGGGCTTGATCACCACTGCGGGGTTTGCAGAAGGCAGCCGTCAATGATTCTCTCTCACTGTTAATGTTTCTATCTCTCTCTCAATTTCCCGTCCACTCTCTCTAACATGAATGAAAAAAACATCAAGTGAGGATTAAAAAACAAGAAGCCTGCCCTAATTGGTTTGGTTCAGTGGATAGAGCGTCGGCCTGTGGACTGAAAGGTCCCAGATTCGATTCTGGTCAAGGGTATATATCCCTTGGTTGCGGCCACATCCCCAATAGGGGGTGTGCAGGAGGCAGCTGATCGATGTTTCTCTCTCATCGTCTATCCTTCTCCCTTCCTCTCTGTAAAAAATCAATAAAATATATTAAAAAACAAACAAACAAAAAGAAGCCCTGAGCAGAACGGGCGACCAATGAAAGTCTTTCCTGCATCTGCCCGTCTCCAGACACCCACGACCCAGCCATCTGCTGGGAAAACTGGGCAGCCGGTAGGTAGCATGTCCCTGTTTCTGGTGAAGAACCCATTTGGGTTCCTCTGACACCCCATTTCCTAACCTGTTTTTATTTTATTTTTTTATTTTTTTAAAAAAAATATATTTTATTGATTTTTTACAGAGAGGAAGGGAGAGGGATAGAAAGTCAGAAACATCGATGAGAGAGCGACACCGATCAGCTGCCTCCTGCACGCCCCCTACTGGGGATGTGCCCGCAGCCAAGGTACCCGGAATCGAACCCGGGACCCCGCAGTCCGCAGTCCGACGCTCTATCCACTGAGCCACACCGGTCTCGGCCCTAACCTGTTTTTAGATCACAGGCCCTCCTTGAAGGACTGCCTGAGGCTGGGGCCCTAGCTGGAGGAATGCACAAGTTTCCATGGTCGACTCCCAGAGGCTGAGCCCCGAGTCACGAGAACCTGCAATGAAGTAGCTTTAAAGCAGCTCAGCACCCACCTCCCTGCGCCCAGAACACACACTTACTCCACCGTGAACTCGTGCGTGCCCACGGGGATGCAGTACACAAACTGCATGGCACTCCACAGCCGGTGGAACTCGACACACTCGTCCACGTGCATGACCCCGTTGCTGGGCAGAGGCCCGCGCCAGATGGGGTCATCCAGGAAGGTGCGGATCCGCGTCAGGATGACCTCGAACATGGACAGGCCGCAGCAGAGGCGCTCCTTGGTCAGCAGGTCCCCCTCTTTCGCTATAGCAATTTGCTGCGGGAAGGACAGCACGTGACAGGGACACACAGAAGGTCCGGGGCTGAACCCACGAGCCCCGCTTTCTTTCCGACTTTATGCAAAATGAGCTTCACTTGCAGAAGCATCAGACAAGATAAAAGGTCGGGTACTCCCTGTCTCACAAGAAAGATTCAGTGGGGTGCACGGTGGAGGACAGAACGATGGAGCTTGCAGGGACGTGTGCAGACGCTGTCACTGTCGCCACACGGGGCGAGTCTAGGGGCGGCTAATGGGCAGAGGACAGGGACACTGCGCAACAGCCAAGTCACGGGAGAGCCCCACAACAAAGATCGTCTGGTCCAAAAGGGTGGGCGACGTGCTGAGACTGAGGAACTGGGGAGCTCGACCCAGATGCCTCGCCTACCGTCGGAGAAACCCCCCCGTCTGTGCTTAAACACCTGGCACCAAGCTTTCTCCACGAGAGACGGACCCGGAGCAGGCGACGCCTCTGCAGGCCTCTCACCTGCCCGGAGGTGTTCTACACACACTCCAGACACAGCAACTCGAAATGCCCCGGGGCCAGGTCCTGTTCCGAACGGACCCGCTGGAGAGCCCGGGCCGAGCGGACCTGTCCAACAGCCTGATGCCTCCTGGTCTGGGGGCTCCCCGAGCCTGCCCGCCCAGCCTCACCCAGGCCCGACACGGACGTCCATGGAACAACAGCGAACTGCCATCCCAGGTTACCTGAGGGGTCCCCAGTCTTTCAATCAGAGGGACGAGGTGCAGGGGGGCATACTTGGATTCCAGCCGCTTCATTTTGGCATCCAGTCTCTCTCCCTCTGCAGTGGGGAGGAAGAGGCGCACGCTCTGTCTCTTGTGTGAAAAGCGCTCACAAGCGGCAACAGCTTATACCAACGGGCCAAGGGAAGGTTATGAAAGGAACACGGCACATGCAGGTTATCGCTAAAAAATTCACGTATAGAACTGACTCCTTTGCTGTTTTTAGTTCAAAGCGACAGGCATGACTTTCTGTCCAACCTTCGTGGTTTTTTTTAAATATATATTTTATTAATTTTTCACAGAGAGGAAGAGAGAGGGATAGAAAGTCAGAAACATCGATGAGAGAGAAACATCGATCAGCTGCCTCCTGCACAGCCCCTGCTGGGGATGCACCCGCAGCCAAGGTACATGCCCTTGACTGGAATCGAACCCAGGACCTTTCAGTCCGCAGGCCGACGCTCTATCCAATAAGCCAAACCAGTTTCGGCTCCTTTGCTGTTTTAATTCAAAGCCACAGGGCATGCCTTTCTGTTCCACCTTTGCTTTTGAAAATTCACCGGAAAACCCCAAATGTAATCAAAAGCACAGCCAGCCCATCTATCCTGAAGGCCGTGTAAGCAGAGATCGCTTACAGAGAGCCCGAAACGCTTCAGTGTCCCCCATTCACGTCGCCACGCGGGACCCCAGCTGCCCCGGGGTGCCGGCCCACCTTTCACGTGGACCCGCGGCAGGATGTTCTGGAAGGGGGCTGCGTGCAGCAGGTCACACACTTCTTCTAGAGACTAAGGCGGAGGAGAAGGCTGCGTGAGCGGGTCAGTTCGCACGAGAAGGGCAGAGCCACCTGGGGCTGGTGGCGAGGTAACGCTGATCGGTCCACGGAGGCGCCCAGTTCTCTCTCTCTCTCTCTCTCACACACACACACACACACACACACGCACGCTGAGGGTCAGCTCCATGAGGGGGACGGGGAGGGGCTGTGTTGCCGTTGCCCATGCTCACGCACGAACACACTCACACAAACGACGCTGCACTTCGGGGTTTCAAGGGCAGGAACGTAACTAGAATGAGAGTCTCAAGAGTCGTGAACAGGCTGGTGCCGTCCTGCCCTCCCCGTGACCCCACAGACAAAGCCTCTCCCAACGCCCCTGGGGGGTGATGGCCGTGCTGGGGTGGGGGCCGGCCTCGCTTGATCACTCACCAGGCTCTGCTCAATGAGCAGGCAGAAGAGGATGGCATTGCCCACCTCCCGCAGGTTCTGGAAGCACACGGTCTTCAGCTCCGCGTACTCCACGATGTCCTTCAGCTGGTGGTGGAAGAACTCCAGGATGCCTGAGGGCGAGGGGGCATGTTGGGGGGGGTGCTGGAGGGGCTGAGCCCCCCACGGCACAGCCTGGGCCCACAGGACACCCTCTGGCACCGCCAGCAGGCCCAGGAAGGAGACGCCACGTGCCCCCCGACACCAATATCCCAGGCTCTGAAGCCTCTTTCCCCATCAACCCCACGCCTTCTCCGGGGAAGACACCTGCGCTCACCCGGGGAGCCGTACTCGTGCCGGGGCAGGCGGCAGATCTTGGGCATCACCTCCATCAGTGTCTGCACGTACTGCAGGATGGCGCCCTGCAGCTGCGGAGACGGAGACGGGGCTGCGTCAGCCACGGGCCAGGCCTGGCCCTGCGGTGGGACGGCCCACGGGACCGGGGACACGAGGTCTAAAGTGCAGGGAGATGAGGCCCGACAACCCTCTGGGCTGTGAGACCAGTGAGTGCAGGGTCGGAAGCAGCTCCCTGCAGAGGCTGTGGCCACACGTGTGGCTGGAGGCACAGCCCAGAGGGCAGCATGCGAGAGAAAGAGACGCCCAGCAGACTGGTTTCTGGACTCCTCAGTTAGGAACAGCGACCAGGTCATCCTGGGCCCCAGCCATCTACCTGCCCAAGGGCCACAGTCTGAGGGAGGCCACCCTGGGGTCCTGGCAGGGGTCTGTCATGGCTCACGGCTGTGGCCAATGACCCCGTTGTTTTCTAGTTGCTTTTGGGTCCTGACCTACACAGCTCAGACTTTGTCATCTTAGAATCCCATCCGCTTCTGCGTTAACAGCTTTAACTTACAGGGACAGAAACTGAGCAGGCGAGCTTTCTCTCGGTTAGTTTAATAACACATGGAAAGACACTGAAATCGGTATTTGGGCTGAAACCGGTGTGGCTCAGTGGATGGGGCGTCGGCCTGCGGACTGAGGGGTTCCAGGTTCAGTTCCGGTCAAGGGCATGTGCCTTGGTTGCGGGCCTGTCCCCAGTGGGGGGCGTGCAGGAGGCAGCTGATCCATGTTTCTCTCTCATCGATGTTTCTGACTTTCTATCCCTCTCCCTTTCTTTCTGTGAAAGATCAATAAAATATTTTAAAAAAATAAAAAACAGCCGAGACCGGTTTGGCTCAGTGGATAGAGCGTCGGACTGCGGACTGAAAGGTCCCGGGTTCGATTCCGGCAAGGGCATGTACCTTGGCTGCGGGCACATCCCCAGTAGGGGGCGTGCAAGAGGCAGCTGATCGATGTCTCTCTCCCATCGATGTTTCTGACTTTCTATCCCTCTCCCTTCTGCTCTGTAAAAAACCAATAAAATATATTTTTAAAAAATAAATAAAATAATATAAAAAATAAAAAACAGATATTTGGTAACAGAGAATCTTGAAAACAGCGGGCTCAGGATTAAGATTCTATCAAGGTCCCTGCGATAAGTGCACGGAACACAGAACACGTGTCCAGGGCAGCCTGCTCACCTGGGAGGAACTAGTTAGTTGCCTGAGTCCCGTGAGCTGCTCCAGCAACTGAATCTGGGGGGGGGGGACGCGGGCGTGCGGAGGGGCAGGAGTCTCTGGCTGATGGCAGCTGGTCGGGAGGCACAGGCAACAGTTGGGAGTCTGGGGGCCTTGGGGCAGTCTTGTGGGACTGAGCCCTTAACCTGGGGGATTTGAAGGAACTGGGCAGTGTCAGACCGGAGCTGTAGGCCAGCTGGTGTCTGAGCATTTCGTGGGAGGGTGGAACAGCCCCTCCCCTCTACCCCGACTGGAATGGGGGCAGGAGAGGACGTGCCCAAGGGACGACGTACCAGGCTCTTGACGACCTTCAGCAGCTCTTCCATGACGACCGCGATGCCCTGGTAGCCGAGCAGCCGGCAGATGACCTGGAAGTGGGGGGGCCCCACGAAGTTCCGGTAGCTGCCATAGATGCTGGAGTAGGCCAGGTTCAGCGCCTGCGGACACAACACAGGAGCGTGCGGCGTGAGAAACTCCCGCGAGGCCTTTCCAAGGCGGCCCCTGCACACGACGATGGAGCATTGCTGGGCGAAGGTGCACTCCACACACAGCACCCCTGGGGAAACGGGGGGGGGCCTACCCACTGGATCTGATGGGCCTGAAGACAAGCTTTGAACACAGACAACATAAAGTGGGTTTTCAACGTGATTTAAGCGGCCATTCCACAGCTGCCACTTTGAGGTCCTGGACGGAGACAGGATACACATCTTAGCGCCTCGCTGCTGCAACAGGTGCCCCCAGCCTCCTGGGGACACACTGGAGGAGAGACCCCGGGGGGCCATGGGAGCTGGGAAAGCAGGGCAGGCGGGTAAGAAAGGTGCTCAGCGTGGCTTTCGGGAGAAGGGGACTGCAAAGCCGTGTAAGGGTGTGGGCTCCCACGCAGCAGGAAGCATCCATGCTAGGCACCTCCCTCTCGGGACGTCTGTAGCTGCGTCGCACACACTTTGACCTATTTGCATGTCATCAGCGTAATGTCTTTTTGTTCAGAATTTTAATGATTTCAGTCGAAACCAGTGTGGCTCAGTGGATAGAGCTTCAGCCTGCGGACTGAAAGGTCCCGGGTTCGATTCCGGTCAAGGGCATGTACCTTGGCTGCAGGCACATCCCCAGTAGGAGGTGTGCAGGAGGCAGCTGATGGATGTTTCTCTCTCATCGATGTTTCTGACTTTCTATCCCCCTCCCTTCCCTCTCTGTAATAAATCAATACAATATAAAAAATAATAATAATTTTAATGATTTCAGAGAGAGGGAGGGAGAGGGAGAAACAGGAACATCCCATATAATAAAAGCCTATACTATTGACCGGGAGTTCGAAAAGGAGATCAGGAACCCTGACTAGTTTGGCTCAGTGGATAGAGCGTTGGCCTGGGGATGGAAGGGTCCCAGGTTCGATTCTGGTCAAGGGCATGTATCTTGGCTGCGGGCACATCCCCAGTGGGGGGTGTGCAGGAGGCAGCCGATGGATGTTTCTCCCTCATCGATGTTTCAAACTCTCTATTCCATCTCCCTTCCTCTCTGTGAAAAACCAATAAAATATATTTAAAAAAAGAAAAAAAGAAAAGCAGACCAGGAGTTGGACCGCTCACTGTGAGTGTGCTGACCACCAGGGCCGGCATGGAACACGGGAGCGCCAGCGACGACACTGGCAGTGGAGGCCCTGCTGGGCCCCAAGGGCAGGATGGCGGCAGGAAGGTGAGGGGTGGTGCCAGGCCAAGACGGGGTGCCTGTGGGACTGTGAGGTGGGGGCGCTAGCTGGGCCCGATCCCCGCAGGCCACTACGAAGGACCCTACCCAGGCAAGAATTCGTGCACTGGGCCCTCTAGTCAATGACAAGAATGATTGATCAGGCACCTCCTTCACGCCACCTACTAGGGATCAAGCCCACAACTTAGGCATGTGCCCTCAGAGTCATGGGAGGCAACCAGTCAATGTGTTTCTCTCTCTCTCTCTCTCTCTCCCCTCCCTCCTCCCTCCCCCCTCCCACTCTAAATATCAACGGCAAAATGTCCTCCACGAGGATGAACAAAACAAAGCACAAAACGAGTCTCCCCCGGAGCCCCTGGCCCCGACACACAGCCGCCTCTGAGCAGCAGGACTGACAGGACAGAGCCGCGGGGACCTCTCTGAGCCACAACCCCAGGAAGATGGCTCGGCCCCTGCCCTGGCCAGAGGCTGCACAGATCTGGGGTCAGGCCCCGAACGCCCTCCCTTAAAGGCCAGACTTCCGGCTCCTCCTCAGCCCCTCAGACGCCGGGGCAGGAAGTGAGGACAGGACGAGGAAGATCAGCTCGGCGCCCAGTTCCTCTTTCCCACGGACCCCCTGGCGCCGCACACACACGGCGGGCCGTGCAGCAGATGGAAGCGGCCTCACTTTCCGCTCAAACTCCCACGAGTCCTCGGGAACCAGGCCACTTCTACTTCCAGCAACCCCAGCTTCCCGTTCACCCAACACGCTCCTGCTTGCCCCTCGGACACGCACCGGACACGCACCGGACACGCACCGTCTCTCTCCCCGCTGAACGGGCCTAAAGGAGCCTGTGTGTCCTTATGTGGGCAGGCTCCTCGCGCACCTCTGAGGAGGTCCTGCCCGAACCTCAGCCCCGAGTTTCCGATCAGAGCCCAGGGCTGCTCAGATCAGAGCTGGGCGGAGCTGCCGTGGCTTCCTGAGAAGTCAGAGCAAAGGGGCCTTAGAGGCAGGTATGAGGGGTCGTCCAGGGCGACCTGCCGGTGCCCACTGCTCCCCCAGTTGCACATCCTGGGAGGTCCCTTGGACTTTAGCAGATACTATACCTGAGGGGGAGGAGAGGGGGATGGGAAGGGCATGGCCATGCTCCTTGGAGGGAGTCACGTTGTTATTATTATTATTATTATTTTAAAGAATAGTTTGTTGATTTTTTGGAGACAGAGGAAGAAAGGGAGAGCGAGACACAACCCTGGCATGTGCCCAGGCCTGGAACTGAACCAGTGACCCTTATGGTACACGAGGCGACACCAACCAGCAGAGCCAGGGCTAAGGGTGTATCTTTGTAATCTGAGTCACTGTGCTGGGAGTGTGATTTTTTTAACTCAATAAAACACAGCGCTACTCCCCCAATACAACCAGCTGTGGTGAGGTGAGCTGTGCGCCCCGTGGACAGAAAGATAACAAACACCCAATAACGTTTTGCCCTGTTTGGTGAGGCTCAGTCGGGTGGTGTCCGGGCACCAAAGGGCTGCCTATTCGACTCCCGGGCTTGCCAAGGCCATGCCAGGGTTGCAGGCTCAGGGGCGTGCAACGGGCAACGGACTGACATTTCCCTCACACTCCAGTGTTTCTCTCTCTCTCTCTCTCCCTCCCTCTCTTTCTAAAAATCAACCCATCGCCGAAACCGGTTTGGCTCAGTGGATAGAGCGTCGGCCTGCGGACTGAAGGGTCCCAGGTTCGATTCCGGTCAAGGGCATGTACCTTGGTTGCAGGCACATCCCCAGTAGGGGGTGTGCAAGAGGCAGCTGATGGATGTTTCTGACTTTCTGTCCCTCTCCCTTCCTCTCTGTGAAAAATCACTAAAATATATTTAATAAAATAAAATAAAAATCAACCCATCAATGAAACAATAACATTTTATACCTGGCATGATAGAGTTAAAGCATCGTAACTGAACAGATTTAAGTTAAACTTCAAAATACGCTGAAGTGTGAACGTAAAAACCGTAACACACAACAAAAGCCTACCTTGGATCCATGCAAATACTGGGGCTGTGCGTTTGGCTGTCTGTCTCTCTGAAACTCCTGAGAAAACGGCAACACCGTCCGGACAAATCTAAAGAAGGAAATGGAAAATGTGAACGATTTTTAAATATTCGTAATTTTCCATTACACATCAGTTAACTCTTCCTCCTAGTTAATTAATTAATTAAAATAACAGTCACAGTCAAGACCGGTTTGGCTCAGTGGATAGAGCGTCGGCCTGCGGACTGAAGGGTCCCGGGTTCGATTCCGATCAAGGGCATGTACCGTGGCCGCGGGCACAACCCCAGTGGGGGCGTGCAGGAGGCAGCTGATGGATGTTTCTCTCTCATCGATGTTTCTGACTTTCTATCCCTCTCCCTTCCGCTCTGTAAAAAATCAATAAAACACATAAAAATAACAGTCACAGAAAGACTCAAAGACATCTAAACCAGCCTGTGCACGAGATGCAAACACGGTGACGGCTGGTGAGTGTGCCCGAGTTCAGGAACGAAGACCACGAGGGAGCCGGGGGACAGTCTCCCAATGCAGGAGAGCCTGCTCCGCGGGCAGTGAGGGCCTGGTGGGCCGCCCGGCGCGCTCACCCACCGGTTGGTGGAGCCGTTGTAGCAGTAGTTGGGCAGGAAGTCGTAGTTGAGCTCCCAGAAGACGTGCAGGGTGACCCTCCCGTAAGGCGCCGACACGGTGTGGTTGGCCTCCCGGAACATGGCGTCGAAGCCGTCCAGCGACAAGTACCTGCTCAGCAGCTGGTGTGTCATGCGGTTGATTTCCAGGAGGCCGTCCAGCTCCTGCAGGAACACAGGACGGGGGAGTGAGGACAGAATGGGACCCGGACAGTGGCATCCACGCCCCACGGGGGGGGGGGGGGGGGGGGGGGCGGCAGCGCCATGGGGGGGGGGGGAGGGGCTGGACACGGTGGGGTGTGCTCGGCGAAGCGGGCCGTGAATGCATGAGTCAGGGTCTGCTGGCACCGGGAGTGGGTTTCTCACACCCTCTCAGTTGCATTTATTTACTTATTTATTTTTATTATATATATATACATATATATATATATATATACACACACACACACGCACACACACACACATATATATATATATACACACAATTTTAACTGATTTTTCTCAGAGCGGAAGGGAGAGGGATAGAAAGTCAGAAACATCGATGGGACAGAAACATCGATCAGCTGCCTCTTGCACACCCCCCACTGGGGTTGTGCCCGCAGCCAAGGTACATGCCCTTGGCCGGAATCGAACCTGGGACCCTTCAGTCTGCAGGACGACGCTCTACCCACTGAGCCACACCGGTTCGGCCCTCAGTTGCCTTTAACATGCCCCTCCTGCCGGCCAGTGTGGCTCAGAGACTCGGCATCGACCCCTCAGCAAGGAGGTCACACAGGGTTTGATTCCGGCTCAGGCCACTGCCCCGGGCTGTGTGCTCGATTCCCAGTGGGGAGCTGCAGGAGGCAGCTGATGGATGTTTCTCTCTGACATCTACGTCTCCCTCCCTCTCTCTCTAAAACCAATGGAAACGTATTTAAAAATATTTTACATGTTGGTTCCATGCTATTGCTTTGCTTTTCCTTCCTCAGGGCTCTAGGGTATGTGTGCTGTACCTCATTGCCTATCTACTGTATGAAATTCTCTCTAAGAGAATTCTCTGCTGCCGAAACCGGTTTGGCTCAGCGGACAGAGCGTCGGCCTGCGGACTGAGAGGTCCCGGGTTGATTCCAGTCAAGGACATGTATGTTGGTTGCAGGCACATCCACAGTAGGGAGTGTGCAGGAGGCAGCTGGTCAATGTTTCTCTCTCATCAGTGTTTCTGACTCTCTATCCCTCTCCCTTCCTCTCTGTGAAAAATCAATAAAATATATTTAAAAAAAAAAAAAAAGAATTCTCTGCTAAAGGAAGGCCAAGCTTAATGGGAGCCTATGTCTTGATTTCTGCGCAAAACACCGAACGCATCACTGGCTCCATATACAGATAAGGACGGAAACAGTCAGCTGGGATCCTCACCACCCAAATCCAAACCTCGGCCGAGCCCGAGGGAAGGAAAGGCACTTACGACGATCGAGGTCAGGTCTTCACTTTCAAACCGTCCGATAGCCAATTCCAGGGACTTGTACATGGCCACCGAGACGCGCTGGGTGATCAGGCGATTGAGGTCGATGGACCTGCCCAGCAGCTGGGGGGGGGGGGGGGGGGGGGGGGCGGGGGAGAGAGTGAACACTAAAACAAGCAAGAATAGATGTACGTGTCCCCTCCAGAAAGTTACCCTTGGGTCGCAATGACCAGTAACGACCGGAGGTTGAACAACTAGAAGTCAACGCTGGCCCTGCTTCCAAGCAAGCCGTCAGGGGCAATGAATCAGGCAGGCAGAGAGATTAGGGGTGATCAGGTAAGGCAGACCAATGGTTAGAGGAAATCAGATATGCAGACAGCCCCTCACTGGGCTGGCCCCGCCCCCAAGCAAGCAGTTAGGGGCAATCAGGCAGGCAGACAGAGCGATTAGGGATAGTTAGGGGTGATCAGGTAGGCGAGCAGTTGGGGCGATCAGGTAAGCAGACGGGCCCCTCGCAGGACTGGCCCTAACCCCCAGGAAAGAAAGAGGGAGGCCCAGGCCAGCCAAGCCACTGCACCCCAGCCTGTCGCCCGCAGAGGGAGGCCACGGGTGACGGGAGGAGGGGCAGCGCTGCACAGATGTTAACCAGTGGCAGCGGCAGCGGCGGGGCCAGCCGCCTGCAGCCCCGAGAAAAAAATCCCGATAGGCCCTGATCTCAGGCCAGGCCCAGGGACCCTACCCGAGAGGTCCCCGACTGTGAGAGGGTGCAGGCTGGGCTGAGGGACCCCTCCCCCGCCCCACAAGTACACAAATTTTGTGCACTGGGCCTCTAGTAAGAAGATATAATGCACATTGTAACATGTTTCGCTCCAACCTCAATGCTTTTCTCTTTTTCTTTTTCTCTCTAAAATCATTTGAAAGATAAATTTTTGGAGGAAAAAGGAGGCTGAGGAGGGCAGGTGCACAGCGCTGCAAGTCGTCCCTCGAGTTGCAGGTCATCCGATGGAAACCATTTGCCTTTAAGCTCTCAACCCCTCACAAGGCAGTTCCCACAGTCACTTGGCATACGGGCTCCTATTAAAACCCCGCGAACGCGAAGCAAAACCTCACTATTTCAGAGGCTGGTCCAGGAGCGCCACGCGCTGGGCACGGCCCTCACCTGCACATGCCTCTGCTTGAGCAGCGTCTCGTAGCGGTTGGAGGGTGGGAGGTGGATGACGGCCCCCTGGTTCTTGCACTCGGATCTCAACCGCTTGTCAAGAAGCAGGCTAGAGGGGAAGGAGGGAGCACAGCGCCCACACGCTCTCCATCTTAATGCGGATATCCCATCAAGCTACTCAAGGCTCCAGCCCCCAAACCGCAAAACACATACCTTCCAGCCATGACCTTATAATATGCAAATATCTGGTCAGCCAACTTGTAAACAAACTGGTCAAAGCACAGATTCACCTGAAGAAGAATGAAGTGGGCATTACACTTTTGATTCCTTAACTGAGGTCAGATAACACACTCCATAAAAAAAATGTGACAGCTGAAACCAGTGTGGCTCAGTGGATGGAGCATCAGCCTGTGGACTGAAAGGTCCCAGGTTCGATTCCGGTCAAGGGCATGGACCTTGGCTGCGGGCACAATCCCGGTAGGGAGTGTGCAAGAGGCAGCTGATGGATGTTTCTCTCTCATCAACATTTCTGACTTTCTATCCCTCTCCCTTCCTCTCTGTAAAAAATCAATAAAATATATATATATTTTAAAAAGTGATATATTCAGGGTGAGGCAAAAGTAGATTTACGGTTGTGAATACACGGAACACAGGATTGTTTTATTGAATGTATTGGAGTGACGTTTGTTAGTAAACATACAGCTTTCAGGTGTGTAGTCTATAATACACCACCTGCCTATTGTATTGTGGTCACCACCCCAAGTCAACTCTCCTTCCATCACCATTTACACCCCTTTTCCTCCTTCTACCTGCCACACCCACCCCCTTTCTCTTTGGTCATCATCCTAGTGATGTCTGTGCAGTTTATTCTTGTACTATTTTTTTTTTAAGTTTTTTTCTGAATGTCCCTATTTTTTAATATATTTTTATTGACTTTTTCACAGAGAGAAAGGGAGAGGGACAGAAAGTCAGAAACATCGATGGGAGAGAAACATCGATCAGCTGCCTCTTGCACACCTCCAACTTGGGATGTGCCCGCAGCCAAGGTACATGCCCTTGACTGGAATCGAACCCGAGACCCTTCAGTCCGTAGTCAGACGCTCTATCCACTGAGCCAAACTGGTTCGGCTATTCTTGTACTATTATTCTTTGTTAATTGTATTACTTTCCAGATGACAACAGTAAACCTACTTTTGCCACTCCCTATATATATCATGGAATATTATTCAACTAGAAAAACAAAAAAAATCTTGCCTTTTGTGCAACATGGATGAATGTTGAGGGCATTATGCTAAGTGAAATAAACTGGACAGAGACAAGTACTGTATGGTCTCACTAGTGTGATCTTAACAAAACAACAAACTCGCCAAAACCAGTTTCGCTCAGTGGATAGAGCGTCGGCCTGTGGACTGAAGGGTCTCGGGTTCGATTCCGGTCAAGGGCATGTACCTTGGCTGTGGGCACATCCCCAGTAGGGGGTGTGCAGGAGGCAGCTGATCGATGTTTCTCTCTCATCGATGTTTCTAACTCTCCATTCCTCTCCCTTCCTCTCTAAAAATTCAATAAAATATATTAAAATCAAAACAAAACAAAACAACAAATTCAAATGCAGAAAAGAGAGTGGGGGTTGCCAGAGGCACTGGGTGAAGGTCCTCAGGTTTGCACTTCCAGCCTTAAAAGAAGTTAAGGCCGGGGATGCAGGGACGCAACTGTGAAGGCAACTAACCAAGGCTCTTGTTAGGGAGGTCCCCGAGAGACCGCCACTGTGCCTGTGGCACAGGCAGCGCGTGCACTTGTCAAAGCTGCCGGGAGACCTGGCTCACCGCCTCCAGCTCCTGCTGTCACGAGCAGCCGCAGAGAGAGGCGTGCAGACAGAAGGGCTCCCCCAAACATCTCTTTCCCACATGCATTGCTCTGTGTAAACCTCATGTGTCAGAGGACAGGCTTGCTGCCTCCAACCCTCAGACAAAGGACATGGAAGAGCTTGTTTTGGGTGCTGGGAGCTCACCTCTGCCTCGATCTCGTCGTAGAGAAACTGCTTGTTGAACCGGGTGAGGGCGTAGTGGGCGCTGTCGTTGTAAAGGTCCAGGGAGTAGAGGACATACCTGCAGAGGGAGCGGTCAGCCAGCCTCACACATGCAGCTTCCCAGACCCGAGAACTACCCCCCTCTACTCTCCTCTCCTTTCACGAGGAAACCCAATCCTCAAATGCCAGGCTCGGCTCCTGCGAGGCCGAGGGAACAGCCTGGGCAGCGAACCCACCCCCAGGGGCTGGCACCAGACCCAGCCATACCCGAGTCACAGGCCTCCAGCAACTGCGTCTTCTCCCTTACCCTGTTCCAAAGGTTTTTGCTACAAGGATGTAGCATCCTATCCTATATAATAAAAGCCTAACATGCAAATTGTCCAAAGGGCAGAATAACCGGTTGCTATGATGTGCACTGGCCACCTGGGGGGAGCTGCCCCCAGCCTGTGGCGGTGGCGGGGCTGGCGAGTAGGTAGTGTCAGGTTGCCGCCAGACCGCCAGCCAAGGAGGGTGCCAGCAGGGTGGGCAGCATCAGGCCAGTCAGGCGGGTGTGATCAGGGGCCTGATCCCCACACTGGCTGCCCCACAGATCAGCCCTGATTGCCGGCTAGGCCTAGAGACGATCCTACCTGTGCACGAATTTGTGTACTGGGCCTCTAAGTTTTTTTAATAAGCATAATAATGTGGAATTTTTTTTTTTTAAGCAGTATACTATTTTTGCCCAGCTGGCATGACTCAATGGCTGAGTGATGACCTATAAACCAGGAAGTCACAGTTCAATTCCCGTTTCGGGCACATGCCCAGGTTGCGGGCTGGATACCCAGTGGGGGCTGTGCAGGAGGCATCTGATTGATGATTTTCTCATCACTGATGTTTCTCTCTGTCACTCACTCTCCCAATTTCTCTGAAATCGATAAAAACATTAAAAAAAAAAAAAAAAGGCAAGAAACCTGTCCCTTGTATGACTCTCTCGACTCTCCCCTCGAATCATGGCATCAAATTCAGGAATGAGAGAAAAACCAAGATGGCGGCATAGGTAAACATCTAAACTGCTGCCTCGTACAACAATTTCAAAACTACAGCTAAAGGACAAAACAGACATCATCCAGAACCACAGGAAAGCTGGCTGAGTGAAAATTCTACAACTAGAAGGAAAGAGAAAAGCTCACGGAGAATCAGAGGAGCTGCAAAAGGCTGAGGTAAGAAGACACCCGCGCAGAGAGGAAGGGCAGCTGAGTGCCTGGCTGGCTTTCTCTAGCGGGAGGAAGAAGGAAGCTCCCAACTGCACTGAACCCCAGTTCCGGGCGAGACCCTGGGACCCAGGCTCATATGGGGGGAGTCTATATTGTCAAGTAGAGAGAAAGGCACACGGAAACTCGGAGCCACAGAAGGCAGGGATGTAGAGGCGTGTGTGCGAGTGCGCGCAGAGAGGACTGACTGCTGAACTTGCCGCTGGCTTTCCCTAGCAGGAGGGAGTTGGAAGCTCCTAACTGCACTGAACCCCGGCTCCAACTGCACTGAACCCCAGTTCCGGGCGAGACCCCAGGGACCCAGGCTCATACAGGGGAATCTGGACTGTCAGGCAGAAACTCAGAGGAGCTGTGAAAGGCAGAGGTCTGGAGGCGCGCACATGCGTGAGTCTGCACAAAGAGGAAGCTCCCGACTGCGCTGAACTCCAGTTGCAGGCGAGAATCTGAGAACGCAGACTCATTCGAGGAGAAACTGGTGAAACTCGAGGGCAGCTTTCTCTCAGAGGTGCTTGCAGTGATTACTGAGGGACACTGAGACCCAGGGGCCTCTTAGGGCAGGGCTGACGGGAAGCCAAGATTGTCTGCTCAGCCCCGAGACTCTGCCCAAGCACAGCGGCATTTGCAATTTTGCAAGTCTTATCTCTTAAGGCTGCCTCCAGCACAGAAGTTCTCCCAGCATAGACACAGCTGATCCTCAAAGCCAACTGGCCTGGAAGTCAATTCCTCCCAGTGATACCAACAATAATCAATACTTAATTACAACAAGGCTGTAAACACAGTCCACAAAGGGGTGCACCAAGAGTGTCCACCTCAGGTAACTAGGGAGGCCGAGACACTGGGTCCTATTAGGACACCTAGCACACAAAGCTATCCTACTAACTCAGGGAAGCAGTGAAAATGCAGAGACATAGAAACAGATCACAAATTAAAGAAATGGAGGAAAACAAACAACTGGATATAGAGTTCAAACCCAAGGTTATAAGGTTTTTCAAGAATTTCCTAGAAAAGGCCGATAAATTTAGCGAGACCCTCGAGGATATAAAAAAGGACCAACTAGAAATTAAACATACACTGACTGAAAATAAAAGCATATACAGAGACTCAACAGCAGACTAGAGGAACGCCAAGAATCAAGTAAATGATTTGAAATACAAAGAAGCAAAAAAACACTCAACTGGAAAAGCAAAACGAAAAAAAAAAATCCAAATATTTGAAGATAGTGTAAGAAGCCTCAAGCTTACCAACATCAGAATTATGGGGGTGGTAGAAGAGAGACAGCAAGATACTAAAAACCTATTTGAAGAAATAATGACTGAAAACTTCCCCCACCTGGTGAAAGAAATAGACTTAAAAGGCCAGGAAGTACAGAGAACCCCAAACAAAAGGAATTTAAAGAGGACAACACCAAGACACATCATAATTAAAATGCCAAGAGCAAAAGACAAAGAGAGAATATTAAAAGCAGCAAGAGAAAAACAGTTAATTACCTATAAGGGAGCAACCATGCAATTTTCCACTGATTTCTCAACAGAAACTATGCAGGCTAGACGGGAGTGGCAAGAAATTCTCAAAGCGATGAATAGCGAGAACCTACAACCAAGATTATTCTACCCAGCAAAGCTATGATTCAGAATTGAAGGTCAGATAAAGTGCTTCACAGACAAGAAAAAGCTCACGGAGGAGGAACACCAAGATGGCGGCATAGGTAAACACCTATTGTTCTGTCCCACGCAACGATTTAAGAACTACAACATAACAGTGGAACAGACATCACCCAGAATCCCCAGAAAGCTGGCTGAGTGAAAACTCCACTAATAAGAGTAAAGGTGGGACACTGAGACTCAGGAGCGGCGGGAGCGCAGCCTTGAAGACGGAAACAGGTTAGGAGCCGTCCTGGTCGCGTGCGCTCGGGCTGGGGCTGGAGCAGTAACCCCGGCCGGATTTCGCCAAACGGGGAGGGCGGGGCCTCCCACTACACGGATTCCCTAGTGCCAGGCGAGGTCCGAGGTCCAGGGGACGCACCCTGGAAGCCGGGCGCGGTAGAGGCTCCTAGTCTGTGAGAAACCCAGAGGCGGGGAAAAGAAGTTTGCGCGCAAGTGTCACACAAACCCGAGACTTGCCCCCTGGAAACTTGTCTCCTGGTTCCGGAAACCATCTATTTTACAGCCCAGGGCTAGACTTTGGGTGTGCAGACACATTTGGGGAGAAGCAAAGTTGTCTGGCAAGGGGAAGAGACTAGTGGCTTTCTCTTGGAGGTGTCTGCAGCCATCCCCATCCAACAGAGACCCGCGCGTGCGAGCGCCGCATAGGACACAGCTGACACTGAGGCTGCCTGCGAAGCTCAGAGACTCTGCCCATCCAACCTGAACACAGTCTCCCTTCACAGCCAATTGGCCTGGAGGTCAAACCCTCCTAGGGCTAACAACAACAAGCTGGGTTTAAATTCAAAAAGAGTGAATACAACCCATAAAGGATTGCAGTAAGAGTACTCACCTCAGGTAACTGGGGAGGCTGAGCCACTGTCCCTTTGAGGATAGCCACCACATAAAGCAGCCACCATGCAGAGATATGGAAAGAAATCAGGTATGAAAGAAATGGAGGAGAAAAGACGACAAGACATAGAGTTCAAAACCACGGTTATAAGGCATTTCAAGAGGCTCCTAGAAAAGGCCGATCAATTTAATGAGAATTACGAGGAAATAAACAAGACCAACCAGGAAATGAATGAGACTTACAAGGAAATGAATGAGACCCTCAAGGAAATGAACAAGACCTCTGAGGATACGAACCAGACCCTCATGGATATGAAAAAGGACCAACTAGAAATCAACCATACACAGACTGAAATAAAAAATATTACACAAAGTCCTAAAAGCAGTCCAGAGGGCCACAAGAACCAAGTCAAAGATTTGAAATACAAAGAAGCAAAATCCACTCGGCTGGAAAAGCAAAAAACAAAAAGAATTCAGATAATTGAAGATAGAGTAAGGGGCCTCTGGGACAACCTCAAGCATGCCAACATCCGAATTATTGGGGTGCCAGAAAAAGAGAGAGAGCAAGGTAATGAAAACCTACTTGAAGAAATAGTGACTGAAAACTTCCCCCACCTGGTGAAAGAAACTGACTTAAAAGCCCAACAAGTACACAGAACCCCAAAATATAGGAATCTAAAGAGGACCACACCAAGACATATCATAATTAAAATGCCAAGAGCAAAAGATAAAGAGAGAATATTAAAAGCTGAAAGAGAAAAACAGGTGGTTACCTACAGGGGAGCACCCATACTAATGTCAGCGGATTTCTCAACAGAAACGATGCAGGCCAGACGCGAGTGGCAAGAAATATTCAAAATAATGAAGAGCAAGAATCTATAACCAAGTTTACTCTATCCAGCAAAGCTATCATTGAGAATTGAGGATCAGATAAAGTGCATCACAGATAAGAAAAGGCTAAAGGATTTCATCACCACCTAAGCAGTATTATATGAAATGCTGAAAGATATTCTTTAAGGAGAGGAAGAAGAAAAAGGTAAAAATATAAATTATGAACAACAAATACACATCTATCAACAAATGAACATAAAAATCAAGTGAATTGATTGGCTGATGAACAGGATAAACTGGTGAATATAACAGAAACATGGACACAGAGAGGGGATGGACTGACAATTCTTGGGGAGAAAAGGGTTGTGGGAAGTACAGCAAGAGATTGGACAAAAATCTTGCAACAATGGGAGAGGACATTGGGGAGGGGAAGGTGAAGGTGGAGGGTGGGATAGGTACAGGGTGGAGGGGAGATATAGGGGGATAAAAAAGGGGAAACAATGTAATTAATAAACTGAACAATAAAGATTAAAAAATTAAAAAAAAAAAGAAAAACAAAAAGAAAAAGCTAAAGGATTTCATCAACACCAAACCAACATTATATGAAATGCTGAAAGGTATTCTTCAAGAAGAGGAAGAAAAAAAAGGTAAAGATAAAAAGTATGAACAACAAATACACATCTATCAACAAGTGAATCTAAAAATGAAGTGAATTAAAAATCTGATGAACAAAATAAACTGGTGAATAGAATAGAATCAGGAGCATAGAAAGGGAGTAGACTGATAATTCTCAGGGGGAAAAAGGTGTGGGGGGTGCGGGAAGAGACTGGACAAAAATCGTGCACCTATGGATGAGGACAGTGGGGGTGGGGAGGTGAGGGCAGAGGGTGGGGTGGGAACTGGAAGGAGGGGAGCTATGGGGGGGGGGTGAACAATGGTAATGATCTGGACAATAAAGATTTATTAAACTTAAAAAAGAAAATGAAAAAGAAAAAAGAAAGCAGAGCAATGAGAGAGGTAGTGGGTATATTGCACAACTCTTTGAATATATTACAAATCACTGAACTGTACATTTGAAATGATGAATGTATACTGTATTAATTATAATTCAGTAAGTTTTCTTTTAAAAAATAAACTAAAAAAAACTAAGCAATGAGAGCAGCCCAGCCCCGCCTCGACCTCTCACCCTCCCAAAGCCAACACAGAGCCCAGTCACCACGAGCAAAGAGCCAGCAGGGCCCCGGGACACTCACTCCATCATGGACGCCTCCTTGGTCTCCAGGATGTGGTCGGTCAGGATCCAGGGCATGGACATCTCGATGGGGAACTGGATGCGCCGGCCCATGGTAAGCTCCAGGAAGAACTCGCGGAACCACAGCTGCGAGAGGTCGCAGCACTGCTGCAGGGTCTCTGGGGGGGAGGGGGGGACAGCAGCAGGTCGGTCTCCGCAAACAGCAGAGACTCACTGACAAAGAGCAAGTAGACAGACAGACAGACAGACAGACATGGCGAGGGCTGTGCACCAGGCGCCAGCTCCTTTGCCATCAGCCCGGAGCCATGCGGGGGTGGTGAGAGGACGGGGTTCCGGGGCACCTAACACTAGGGACAGGCTCCTGACTGCAGGCAAAGCCCCCAGGACTGTGTGCCCACTCTCACCCCGGGAAGGACAGGGGCGGCACCGGGTATATCGCACAACTCTCTGAATATATTACAAATCACTGATGGTCCGACAGACACGGGCGCCTCTCGTGGGCCTGGTTGAGACCCTTGCGCCTCGGGGGACGGGAGGAGATGTGCTCACAGAAAGGAGCAGCGGGGCCAGACGGCCCAATTTTGCTGGGTCCAGACGCAGCATCTCGTGCCCGCTCCGCGCGGGTCCGTCTGGTACAACCGGACTGCTCTTAACGCCTCTGCCCCGTGATGGAGTGAGAAGCAAAGCTCGCCATTCACTGCAAACCTGCAGCTCCCAGCCAAGATGGGGCTCCCGTTGGGAGCACAAGGCTGCGACAGGACAACCAAGGGCATCCACCCAGCGTCCTGGTCCAGGGGACCTGTCAGCCCAGGGCAGCCGCCTGAGCCAGGGACCCGCTCACGGCACAGGTGACGCCAGAGGTGACAGTTGGCCTGGTTGTCAGACTCTGTGTGGCTGAAGGGCCAGCTACAGCCCCACAGCCCTCACCCCTCCAATGCGTCCGGCCGGCCATGCATTTACAGCAACAGGTGACAATTGTCACAGGGGTTTACCACAGGTCACCACCTGATGCGGGTGCAGGAGGGGGGACCTCGGCGGGGAGGAGGGTCAGCAGGCGGAAGCGCTCTGGACGGTGTTAGCGGTATTAGAGCATGCTGGGCCGGGCGCTGGTCAGCAGCGTCTCTTACCGCTGAAATTGATCAAGTGAGTGTAGAAGAAGGACTCCCGGTGGAATCTTTCTATGTCCATTATGGCGGGCCCCTCAAGGCTACTTCTCAGGGTTTTCTTGGAGCCACTTTTGTCTGCAATGAGGGACTCTAGCATGGTTCTCACCATGTAAAGCTGCATTATCCGGTGGGGACGTTTGTGGGGAGAAAACACACAGGAGCATTAGTTGCACTAGACGCTTGCTCAGCCCCAGGAGGGGGTGCTCCGAGGCCCTGACATGAGAGCCCTCCGCTAAGGGGTCCGGGCACCCCATCTACGTGGCCGCGTGGCTGCTGCGTGGGAGGAAGGACCGGCGAAGGAGCCCTTCACCTCTGTGCCCTGAACGTCAGCGAGGTAGCAAGCGAACGGTGTCTTACCCCCGAAGGTTAAGAGAGGCGGGTAGGTGTAGGACTGCCTCAGAAACGCGTTAACCACATGCACCAGCCTCTCCATGCCCAGAGACTTGAGCTGCCGCAGCAGCTCGGCGGAGCTCAAGGACTCTGCCATGGTGCGCACCAGGTACAGCTAGACACGGACAGACACGGGAGAGGCGGAGAGAGCGTTAGTCACAGGACACACAGAGCGGGGACACACACACACACACACACACACACACACACACACACGGGCCTAGGGCATACACCCAGATACCCAGTGTCCCATTCACAGCCAGCAACATGCTTTGCTGGGGATCCTGGTGACTGACAGGCAGGGCTGGGCCCGCACGGGAGGAAAAAGCAGAGGGCAGAGGTGTGAGTCAGAAGAAAGCTGTTGGGGGAGGGGGGAGGGCACTGAACGAGAGAAACAAAGGTGGTGGTGACTCCAGTCTGGGACACACAAAAGCCACATTTTTAAATCTCTCCAAGTCGTCTCTCCGGGAACGACACTCCGCAGCACAACATGAAAGTCGTACCCACGCCCCGAAACAGCACCGAGAAACAGGTGAATTACAGACACCGACGGCTACCCGCATTTTGGACTCGGGCATGGGGCCATCAGATTCAGATCTGCGTGCAAAGTGAGTGAACTGGGCGGCCCCCACGCTGTCCTGGCCAGCACTCGGACCCCCGGGGGGGGGGGCGGGGGGGGCCCAGACAAAGGGGCCAGAGAGACACAGGCAAGACGGGGATTTGCCCAAGAGTAGAGGTGACCCCGTTGTTTCACTCCTGGCTGCACTTCTCCACCCCCAGCTCAGGGTCGGCCCCCCTTGTGGGACGCAGGCAGAGGTGGAGGAGGACGAGGGGCGAGCACCTGCGTACTGGAGGGCCCCACGGCGCGGCGGGGCACTTTAATGTCGAAGCCGCTCTTGGGGTCCTTCTCCCCCCGCAGGGCCGGGTCGTTGAAGGGCTCGTGCCCTGTCTCCCAGTCGCACACTGTCTTCCTGATAGCCTGCAGGACACTGAACAAGGGCGTGGGCGCTGACGCTGTGGGGATGCTGACAACCACAGCGTCTCCCCTGGGGCTCGCCCACCTCAACAGGAAATCTTATTTTATGTTTTAATATATTTTATTGATTTTTCACAGAGAGGAAGGGAGAGGGATAGAAAGTCAGAAACATCGATGAGAGAGAGACATCGATCAGTTGCCTCTTGCACACCCCCTGCTGGGGATGTGCCTGCAACCACAGGACATGCCCTTGACCGGAATCGAACCCAGGACCTTTCAGTCCACAGGCCGACGCTCTATCCACTGAGCCAAACCGGTTCGGCTCAACAGGAAATTTGAAAATAGACTGTTGGCCGGCTGCAGTGGCTCTGTGTTTGAATGTTGACCCATGAACGCAGAGGTCACAGTTCCATTCCGGTTCAGGACACACACCCAGGTTGTGGGCTCCATCCCCAGTGTGGGGCGCACAGGAGGCAGCCAACGGATGTCTCTCTCTCTCTAAAACCAAAATAGGTAGTTACATAGATAGATAGATAGATAGATAGATAGATAGACAGATATAGACATACACATACATATACATATACAGATAGATACAGACAGATATAGATACATACATCGTAATATATAAAAAGCCAGGTGCCGTCACAACCTAATAGAGATATAGATAGATATAGATATACATATACATATACATATACATATACAGATAGATACAGACAGATATAGATACATACACCCTAATATATAAAAAGCCAGGTGCCGTCACAACCTAAGCAACTGGATGGACGACCAAACAGCAGGCTAGGGAACTGAGGGAGGGAGCTGTGGGCTCCGGCTGGCTGGGGCACGGCAGTACTCTGGGTCTCGAGTGATCGGGGACTTGGCCGGCCTTCAAACGAACCCTGACAGGAGGGAGGAGGGAGCCCCATTCCTTGCGGAATTGGCCATTGGTCAGCTTGCTGTCAGCGGCATGCCAGCCAGGAATCCCACTCACCTGCACCCCAGACCCTACCTTGAAGGGCAGCTGGGGGTGATCAGGCAGCAGGGGAGGGCAGTTGGGGGACAATCAGGCTGGCAGGCAAAGTGGTTAGGGGCAATCAGGCAGGTGAGTGGTTAGGAACCAGCAGTCCTCCGACTGTGAGAGGGATGTTCCAGGTTGGAGAAGGTGCAGGCTGGGCTGAGGGGCACACCTCCAGGGCATGAATTTCGTGCACCAGGCCTCTAGGGTCTATATAAAACCCTAATGCGCAAATAGAAGGAATGGTGCAACAACCAGTCACTGTGATGCGTGCTGACCACCGGGGAGCGCGCGTGGAACACAGTGGGCGCTGGCCGTGGCGGGAAGGTGGAGCAGGTGAGTGGGGGTGCCAGACCAACTGTCATCAAGACGCGACTCTGGTGGTTACTGTAAATTCTTTGCTATTGCCCACCAGTCCTGCCTGCCACTCACACCTGCTGCATCCACTGCTGACACCGGCCCCAGTCGCTTTGCGCTGCCAGTCGTAGCGAGTGGGACCGGCGCCGGCTGCACATGGAAGCAGCAGCGGCAGGAGTGGGGCTGCTGGAAGATAGGGGACTGGCTAGGGGCTGGGCAGGGGCTCGGAGAATGGGGTGAGACCTGCTCCTATGCCCACTGCAGCCTCACGGCCCACAGTTCCTTTAAAGGTGCACAAATTCATGCACTGGTCCCTAATCCATAATAAAATTATAATATGCAAATCAACCAAACAGCTGACCAGCAGAACGACCATCCAGATGACCGACCACACTATGACACACACTGGCACCAGGTCAGTCAAGGTGGTGGGTGTGACGCAATTGGTCAGGGGGCCGACATCAACCCTCGATCGCCCAGCGGAGGGAGGCCATGCCCCCCTCTAAGGGGCGATCAATACAGGGGGTAGGGGGGATCCTCAATTGATCAGTCCACAGAGGAAGGCCCGGGCCACTGGCTGGCGGGTTGATCGATGTAGGGGGAGCTCTGCAATCGCTCCAAAGAGGGAGGCCCAGGCTACCCTCTGCGGGGTGATCAATCAGGGGGCTCCATGGAACTGGGGAGTGTGTGGCGGCAGACGTGGGCGGCACCAGGCCAAGGCGGGCTGTAGCGGCCTCTACCCTGCAATGACTCTCGAGCACCAGGCCTGTGGGCGCACAAAGAAAGCACGGGCCGCGCGGCTGCGCAACCCCACGCGACCCTCCACCCAGCCCGAGGGCCAGGGCGCCGCTGACCTCTGGATGACATTCTTCTTCTTCTTGACAGCCTGCCGCAGCGGCTCCCGCAGCGTGACCTGGGAGAAGTCCTGCAGGGCGGCGTAGACCGTGTGCCGGATGGCGTGGTTGAACACGCTCTCCATCCTGCCCATCAGCACCTGCAGGCCCTTGATCATGGCGATCACCTGCGGGGGAGACACGGGGAGGGGGATCTCTGAGGGTGACGGGAGGTGGGACACGGCCGGCCTCCCCCAACCACCTGCGCGCTCCTGCTCGGGTTTCTTTAAGGAATGTGTTGCCATTTTTTTTAAATACATTTTTTTGATTTTTTTACAAAGCGGAAGGGAGAGGGATAGAAAGTCAGAAACATTGATGAGAGAAACATCGATCAGCTGCCTCTTGCACGTCCCCTACTGGGAATGTGCCTGCAACCAAGGTCCATGCCCTTGACCGGAATCAAACCCGGGACCTTTCAGTCGACAGTCTGATGCTCTATCCACTGAGCCAAACCGGTTTCATGTGTTGCCTTTTTAAATAGAAGAGAAACCTCTATTTAAAAAAAAAAAAAAGCAATACAGCTGAGACCGATTTGGCTCAGTGGCTAGAGCGTCGGCCTTTGGACTGAAGGGTCCCGGGTTCGATTCCGGTCAAGGGCATGGACCGTGGCTGCGGGTACATCTCCAGTGGCGGGTGTGCAAGAGGCAGCTGATGGATGTTTCTCTCATCACAGGCCTGGTGCTCTTTCTATCACTCTCTCTTCCTCTCTGTAAAAAATCAATAAAATATATTAATAAATAAACAAACAAACAAACAAATAATAATAATAAAAAGCAAATTCTGCCCTGGCCACTGTGGCTCAGTTGTTTGGAACATTATCCCAGACACAAAGCCCTGGTTCAATTCCCGCTCAGGACTGATGATTCCTGGTCTATGTTTCCCTCTCCCTCTCTCTCTCTCTCCCCCTCCCTCCCTCCCTCCCTCCCTCCCTCCCTCCCTCTCTCCCAGTCAACGGAGACATATTTTTAAAATAATAGGAAACTGTCAGTGAAACGCATAGCTGGTGTTCACCAAGACGCCCGAGGACAGAGGCACGCGGGCGCCCACCGCCCCAGGCACACGGCAGAGCCTCGGGGCTGGGGCTCCTGGCTCTCAGGAGGGTTGCCGGGGGAGACCAGTACCCACAGAGAAGCACTGACAATGTAGGCAGTTTATTCCCGTTTCCCTCTACCTTCGAAAAGGGAGCCCGCAGAGCCCAGCAGCGAAGGAGACAGAGACGACAGACAGACAGACGCACCTCCACGAGGGCGAACTTCTCCTCGCTGGTGTAGTTGTAGCGCGTGGCCCGCTCATACTCCTCCGCGTTGTCGGGGCAGTCCTTGTTGGAGTACTTGTCTGTCGGGTGCACGAGTTTCCACGAGTACTAGCCAGAGAGACAGGGGATAGACAGCCTGCGGGTGCTCCGCTATTGGTCGTGTGGGAGGCAGTGGGAAGGACGGACAGACAGACAGGGGCAGTGGGAAGGACGGGCAGACAGACAGGGGCAGTGGGAAGGACGGGCAGACAGACAGGGGCAGTGGGAAGGACGGGCAGACAGACAGGGGCAGTGGGAAGGACGGGCAGACAGACAGGGGCAGTGGGAAGGACGGACAGACAGACAGGGGCAGTGGGAAGGACGGACAGACAGACAGGGGCAGTGGGAAGGATGGACAGACAGACAGGGGCAGTGGGAAGGACGGGCAGACAGACAGGGACAGTGGGAAGGACAGGCAGACAGACAGGGGCAGTGGGAAGGACGGACAGACAGACAGGGACAGTGGGCAGGACGGACAGACAGACACGGACAGTGGGAAGGACAAACCAGGAATGGAAGGTCACCGGGGAGGAAAGCAATGGGCAGGATTGGGGCATACAAGAGGCATCTGATGGATGTTTCTCTCCCTTCCTCTCTGAGATCAGTAAAAATATATTTTTAAAAATATCACAACATTACAATTTAAAGTCTATCAACGCTAACAGATGAGGCCATTGATTTGTAAATTGATACATAACCTTATTTCTAGGGCCCAAAATAAAAAGCCAATTTGTTCTTGATCCAAGAACCAAAGTTAATGCAAAAAAAAATATCATTTAGTCCTTGTCTTTTTTTTTTTTTTTTTTTAAATAGGAGAGGGACTGAAGCTCTTTTTAAAAATATATATATTTTAGCCAAAACCGGTTTGGCTCAGTGGCTAGAGCACCGGCCTGCGGACTGAAAGGTCCCGGGTTCGATTCCGGTCAAGGGCATGTGCCTTGGTTGCGGGCATATTCTCAGTAGGGGGCGTGCAAGAGGCAGCTGATTGATGTTTCTCTCTCATTGATGTTACTGGCTTTCTATCCCTCTCCCTTCCTGTGAAAATCAATAAAACATATTTTAAAAATATATATTTTATTCATTTTTTTACAGAGAGGAAGGGAGAAGGATAGAGAGTTAGAAACATCAATAAGAGAGAAACATTGATCAGCTGCCTCCCACACACCCCCTCACTGAGGATGTGCCCACAACCAAGGCACATGCCCTTGACCGGAATCGAACCCGGGACCTTTCAGTCCGCAGGCCGACGCTCTACCACTGAGCCACACCGGTCACGGCATTAAGTCCATTTCTTGATGAGTCTGGGGGGTGAGCGGGGTGGCCGCTCTCCAGGTTCCCGTGTTCCCGCCTCCCTGCAAGCGAGCGAGCGAGGGCACCTACCACTTCCATCACGTGCGCGCTCCACTGGGACAGCAGCTGCAGGCCCTGCAGCGCCAGGTCGAAGAGCTTCCGGTACTCGGCATCCGTCTTCTGGGCCTCCTGGCGGCCCGAGCCTGTGACAACCTGGAGCATCACAAAAGTCGTCCCAAATCTGTTAACGTGGCCCCGAGTCTCCCTGTCCCATCAGACCCGCTCTAGGGACCCCCCAAGGGCACTGGCCCAGAAGTGTAACAGGAAGGGACACACGATCCATCTGGGCCCTGCCAGTGCTGCTCAGTGATTAGAGCCTCAGCCTGAGCACTGAAGGGTCTAGGGTTCGATTCCCGGTCAAGGACGTGCGCCGGAGTTGCAGGTTCCATCCCCAGTACCCCCCCCCCCCCCCCCCCCGCCCAGGGCACAAGTGGAAAGCAGCCAATCAATGTGTCTCTCGCACATCGATGTTTCTCTCTCTTCCTCCCCCCACACCCCCCCCCCCAAATGGATGGAGAAAATATTCTTGGATGAGGACTAACACGCAAACAAATAAGACATCCATTGTTAATAAACACGCTGCAGCTACACAAGCAAAGGGCAAGTTGAGTGCCTGCAGGAAAAGTCCTGGTGGATCCCACACACTCTTCACTGCCCCTGCCCTTACCTGCTGTCCTAACCCCAGTAGGGGGTGATCTTCCCTGATGAAGAGGGCACCTGCTAAACCCTACACCCCACAGCCTCTCCCGGCTGCTCTCTCCACTTTGTGTGTGACCCCCCTCCCCCCAGAGCCCTTTACCCTGCAGGATTGCTAGAGAAAAACCTAGATTTTTCTACGCCCCAGGACGGCTGTAGCTAAGGGGGTCCTGCATTCACAGTGCGGCCCCCGGGCTGGCCTGCCGACCTCGCTGTTGCTGTAGCGCGCCAGCTCGGAGATGAAGCGCATGTGGTCCTCGCGGATCTGGATCATCTGCTCGCAGATGTTGTACTGGGGGCTGCTGCTGGAAGACGTGCAGGTCCACCTGGTGGGCGGGGAGAGAGTGGGTCACCGGACGGACACCTGTTTCTAAAAAGTCGCCGTCATTCCTCCTTCCTCACCAAGCTGCTTCCCGACAAGTGCAGCGCAGGGGATAGTCAGTCACGTGTGACAGCTCGTGTGGTGCCAGCTGGGTGCTGGGCACACCAGGGGGTCCCCCTTGGTGAAGGGCATGATTATCTAACCCCCACAGCTGCACACGGAAAACCATGCAAAGTCATGTCACCTGTGATAGAAAGGTAAAATGAGCCAAAACCGGTTTGGCTCAGTGGATAGAGCGTCGGCTTGTGGACTGAGAGGTTCCAGGATCGATTCCGGTCCAGGGCATGTACCTTGGCTGCGGGCACATCTCAAGTAGGGGGTGTGCAGGAGGCAGCTGATCAATGTTTCTCTCTCATCGATGTTTCTAGCTTTCTGTCCCTCTCCCTTCCTCTCTGTAAAAAATCAATACAATATATTTTTTTTAAGAAAGAAAAAGAAAAAAGAAAGGTAAAATGAGCCCTGGCCAGTGTGCATCAACGGTCAGAGCACCGGCCTGCATACCAAACGGTTACGGGTTCGATTCCCAGTACTGGGCAGATACCTAGGCTACAGCTTAAATCCCAGGCCGGGCTGAGGAGCGTTCGAGAAGTAACCAACGGCTGTGTCTCTCTCACACAGGTCTCTCTCTCTCCCTCTCCTTCCATCCCTGCCACAGAAAACATGTCCTAAGTTGTGGGTTCGATCCCCAGCTGGTGTATGTAAGGGAGGCAGCTGAGAGATGTTCCTTCCTCATGTCAATGTTTTTTTCTCTCCCTCTCTCTTAAAACACACACACAAAACAACGACAACAGGAACATCTCAGAATGTTCTAACTGGGCAGCTCACGTTCGTACCGAGATTTGTTCTCCTCATAGTGGGCACTGGTCTTGATGTATCTTGCTAGTTCTATTTGCATGTCCCCGAACAGTGGAACCACCTGGAGCTGCTGTATTCAAAGAAAAAATAAATAAATAAATAAAAATAGGGTCATCATGTATGTTTAGTGACCAAATGTATAATTATGTGAATGAGTAATGCCATTAATGATTGGTTAAAAGCATTCTCTGCAAATCATTTAGTGCAAAAAAAGTGGTGAACAACTTCTACATTCACTTCAAGAACAAAATATCAGTACCAGCATTCATAAAATCATTTAAACTATTTTAAATATGGAAATTAACCCGACTTTGGCTTGATCCATGGCCATAAAAAAATTCAACTGCATTTCTACATACGAGCTACAACTAGAAAATAAAAATTTAAGGAATTTGCAAGAGCACCCAAAAATTGTTTAAAATTTATGAATACATTAAACAAAATATAAACAACACCTCTAAGCAAAAATACCACCGAAAGTTCCGGAGAAAACATTTAAAGTTTTAAGTGAATGGAGTCATATGTCAGGTTCACGTATTGGAAGACTTGTTATTTTAACCACGTCCATCCTGCCTAAATCAATCTATACATGCAATGGACACCCAGAGGAAGGTGGTTCACGAGGGTGAGTGATCACAAGCCAGTTCGAAAATGCATTCTGAAAGGTGAAGGGACGATACGCACGACAATCTTGAAGAACATAACGGAGACTTCCCGGTGAGCAGACCTACTCTACTGGGAAGCCACGGTGTGGCCTTGGAGCATGGATGGAGACCATGGGGCAGGACAGAGGACCTAAGACAGAGTCACAGACAGACACCTGGTTTATGACCCAAGAAACCCAGAACAACGTGGGAAAAGATAGTCTCTGCAGTGAGGGGATAGGCCAACCAGATCTCCGTACTGTAAAAACATCCTGGACCATCACCCCACCCTGGCCAGCGGGCTCAGCTGGCTGGGCGTGGCTCCATGCACAAAAGGGTCGCAGGCTCGAATCCCCAGTAGGAGGTGATCATGAGGTAGCCAACTGATGATTCTCTCTCATCATTGATGTTTCTCTCTCTCTCTCCCCCTCCCTTCTTCTCTCTCTAAAACCAATAAAGATATTCAAAGAATCACAATGAGCCCTGGCTGGTTTGGCTCAGTGGACAGAGCATCGGCCTGTAGACTGAAGGGTCCCAGGTTCGATTCCAGTCAAGGGCACTGGGTTGCAGGCTCGATCCACAGTAGGGGGCCTGCAGGAGGCAGCCAATCAATGGTTCTCTCTCATCATTGATATTTCTATCACTCCCTTCTCTTCCTCTCTGAAATCAATAAAAATATTATTTAAAAAAACAAAACAAAAAAATGCCCCTAACCGGTGTGGCTCAGTGGATAGAGTCAGCCTGCAGACTCAAGGGTCCCAGGTTTGATTCCAGTCAAGGACACGCACCTTGGTTGTGGGCACCCTCCCAGTGGTGGGGTGCAGGAGGCAGCTGATTGATGTTTCTCGGTCACTGATGTTTCCAACTCTTTCTCCCTCTCTCTTCTTCTGTAAAAAATCAATAAAATGTATTAAACAAACAAACAAAACTATTCACAATGAGAGACAGAGAAGAATGCCAACCCCCACCTCATGCCGTACAGAGACCAGTTCCAGAGGAAACTATAGGCCCAGATGGAAAAGGAGAGTGATGTGTCCAAAAGCTAACACAAGAAAACCCCATGAGCTTGCTGTATGGAGACGTTTCCTAAAGTAGACATTAGAGATGGACACACTGGATTACAATAAAAGGAAGAACCTCTATTCACCAAAGGACACCTTGAAGGAAGTGAAAGGAACCACGTAGGGAATGGCTGCATTTTGGGGCACATGCACCTAGAACACATGCAGAAACAAATCACAGGGAAAAACCAAGCAAAGTCAAGTGACACTTCATAAAACACACAAGGGGCTAAGGCAGTGGTCGGCAAACTCATTCGTCAACAGAGCCAAATATCAATAGTACAACAACTGAAACTTCTTTTGAGAGCGAAATTTTTTAAACTTAAACTATATATATAGCCGAAACCGGTTTGGCTCAGTGGATAGAGTGTCTGCCTGCGGACTGAAGGGTCCCAGGTTCAATTCCGGTCAAGGGCATGTACCTTGGCTGCGGGCACATCCCCAGTGGGGGGGTGCAAAAGGCAGCTGATCGATGTTTTTCTCTCATCGATGTTTGACTTTCTATCCCTCTCCCTTCCTCTCTGTAAGAAATCAATAAAATATATAAAAAAATAAAAGTAAAAAAATAAATAAACGTAAACTATATAGGTAGGTACATTGTTATTAACTTAATCCGTGCAAGAGCTGCACGTCGCTTGAGAGCCGCAGTTTGCCAACCACTGGCCTAAGGCATCAGGGGCCCAACAAGCACAATGACACGCCTGCCTTCAGGACGGCCCCTCCCAAAGGTGTTGGCGAGGAAGTGGAACAAGGGGAACGCTCACTCACTGCCCAGCAGGGCAGACCCATGGAAAACGGGTAGGCCGTGTCTACAAACACTGAAAACCTTTATGCAAGAGACCCCAATCCCATCCCTGGGCTAGCGTCCAACAGAGGTGGGTAGATGTGCCCTAAATCTGAGCAGCCCTGTTCACATCCGCGAGAACCCAGAAGCCACCCACGCCCATCACGACAGAATGGATCAACCGACGGCGGTGTGGCCCTCTGGGGGCCTGCGACCCCACGAGGAAGCCTCAGGCCTGCCGCGGTGGGCGCCCACAGGGACACGGCGAACCGAGGGACCAGCCAGACAAGGGACGCGAGGCGTGTGCCCCTTCATTCGAGACCACACAGTCCGACAGAGCCTGTGTGGGGAAGAGGGGAGGGAGCAGGCACCAAGTCCCAGGACCTCTCATGGTCACACGTCTACAGAAACGTCACTCACTCACCTTGAAAAACTTGTCGATTTTGGACAAGTTTATTCTTTTCTTGGCGTCTAGTTTATAGATATTGCTGACACTCCCGTCCATCAAGTACAGACCAAACCCCATGACCTGAAAAGGCACAAATGGCACAGAAAGCTCAGACCCAAAAGGTTAGTTACCCACAAGCACCTCCAGAAATGACACTTCACTTTCTCCATAAAAGCCACTTTAGTCCTGGCCCTGAGGTTGAGTCCTGGTTCCATTCCTGGTCAGAGCACATGCACAGGTTGCAAGCTTGATCCCCAGTGGGGGGCGTTGCAGGAGGCAGTTGATCAATGATTCTCTCTCATAGTTGATGTTTTACTCTCCCTCTACTTTCCTCTCTGAAATCAACAAAAATATGCATATATATACATATATATATGTATGTATATATATATTAAAAGATTGACAAAAGGATCACAGGCAAAGCACAGCCTGTTTGCCAGACCCTGGCTGTCCCTCCCTCCTGTGTCCCTCTCGCCGGAGGCCCTCCGCAGCCATCCCCACCGGCGTACTTTGAGAAGCATGTGTTTCTCGCTGGGCGTCAGGTACATCCTGTTCTCGTAGTAATCCACGCACAGGTTCACGATGTCCGCCAGGAGCTCTTCGTAGCCAGAAATGACTTCAAGCTGTTGCTGCAGAGACTGGAAGAGGGGAGCCCCATGCTACCAGCTGCTCCAGGTCTTCTGGCCCCCAGAACCCAGCCATGCACCCCATCAGCTGGAGCAGGAGAGCTCGAGCCTCACCTGTGTGATCTTGTTGTGGTTGGCCAGGAACATGGACAGGTTCTGTGACTCCTGGATGGACTGCGGGTCGGCCATTTTCCGCAGAAACTGAGCAGCCCTGTGTGAGCAGGAGGAAAGACAACAGCTCATCAGTGAACGTGCTTCACGATCCCGACAAGAGGAGCCAGCTCGGTGGCTCAGTGGTGGGGGGTGAGCCTAGGAACCCGGCCGGGGCGCACGCCGGGCTGTTGGTCGATCTCCGGGGGGGGGGGGGGCGTGGAGAGGAAGCCAATCGATGATGAGCCCCATCTGATGTCAATTTCGTTTCATTTACTTATTTTAATATATTTTATTGACTTTTTCCAGAGAGGAAGGGAGAGGGATAGACAGTCAGAAACATTAGTGAGAGAGAAACATCCATCAGCTGCCTCTTGCACACCACCTACTGGGGATGTGCCCGCAGCCAAGGTCCATGCCCTTGACTAGAATCGAACCTGGGACCCTTCAGTCCGCAGTCCGACGCTCTATCCACCGAGCCACACCGGTTTTGGCTGTCAATTCCATTTTAAAAGACACAGCAGCAGTTGCACGATTTCAGAGGCAATGTAACTACAGCCTATTCAGATGCAAAGTAAAAACTCTTCCAACTGAACTTTATAGCTGATTCCTTGTGTGGCAAGAGGGAACGTCAGCCAGGATCTTGTCATCTTGTTCCAACCAGAGAAAGTCTGTCCGTAGACAGCTGGCTCTGCTCTGACCGCCCACCTCCCCTCTTTGCCACCAGCCACCCACTGTGTTCCAGAAGCACACACACCACACCGTGCCCGCCTTTTCCAATGACCTTCTCTGCATTCCACAAGGAAACCGCCCTGGAGGAGAGCGGGTCCGGGAAACCGGGAGGCTCCACGCGACCACGCGGTCCCGGTCCACAGGGCAGCTCCCCCCTCGGGCTGCAGATCCCAGCTGTCCCTCACCAGACACCCCCGTGCAGTGACCCCAGGGCTCTGTGAGCAGGAAATGGCCTTGTGCGCCTCCGTCTTCCCAGGGTGCAGAGCACTCAGCACACACTGAGACAAGCCCACACACCTTGGTTCGCAGGTAAATCCCTGGCCCAGGTCAGGAAGCAGGCAGGGGACAACCAATCAATGTGTCTCTCTCTCCTTCCTCCCTCTCCCTCTCCCTCTCTCTAAAAATCAATGGAAAAACACACCCAGGTGAGGATTCAAACACCATCGTCCTGGGCCTGGCCAGGAATCACCGCCAGACGGCGGCAGTAACTCCCGCACGCCTCGGCGCACACCCACTGTGTGCAGGAAGCGCAGCTCACCAGGTTCTCCGTGGGCGCTCTCGGGGGCTCAGGCGCAGGGCAAGACTCACCTCTTGTAGGCCGAGTGGTCGTTCTTCACACTGCACTTCATGTTCTTTAGCTCGTCCAGCACTGCGAACATGTTGATGAACTTGCCCAGCGTGACCAGGTAGGCCTCCGACACAAAGTCCTTCCTCCGCTCCGCGTGGCACAGGCGCCGCACCTCCCCACAAAAACGCTCGATGGCGTTTCTCTGAGCCCAGAAAGAGGGGGCGGAAGGTCACTGCCAGCACGGGGACAGCTCCACGCACGGCTTTAACCGCAGTGTCCAGACCCACTCGGGAAACACCCACCACCCTGCACACTGGCCCGTGTCCCAGAGGGTCGAGGGTCCCATTCCTGCTCCAGGGCACGTCTCTGGGTTACAGGGTCAAAACCAACCCTGGTTGGAACCCATGTGGGAGGCAATAATCCATCAGTGTCTCTCTCTCGCATCAATGTTTCTTCTTCTCTTTCTTCCCATTCCCTCCCTTTTCCACTCTCTCTAAAAATAAAGGGGAGCCAAAACCGGTGTGGCTCAGTGGATAGAGCGTCGGCCTGCGGACTGGAAGGTCCCAGGTTCGATTCCGGTCAAGGGCATGTACCTTGGCTGCGGGCACATCCCCAGTAGGGGGTGTGCAAGAGGCAGCTGATGGATGTTTCTCTCTCATCGATGTTTCTGACTTTCTATCCCTCTCCCTTCCTCTCTGTAAAAAAATCAATAAAACATTAAAAAAAATGTAAAGACTTTTAAAAAATTAAAATAAAAAAATAAAGGGGAAAACTATCCTCGGGGGAGGATTAACAAAAAATTAAAATTAATAAAGTCCTCCGTCTGCAGCCGCTCTGCCGAACCCGCCCTGCACGCTGGCCCGTGGAAGGGCTTTGTGAAGGAGCCAAGGCCCGGTGAGAACCATGTGAGCGAGGGGCCGGGTGGCTCTGAGAAAGGAGACACCGCAAAACCGGACGACTGTAAATACACACTGGCAGGTAAGACAAAAGCACCTGGAACGAGAAAGCTAACTTTATACTCTAGTCGGTCTGGCTCAGTGGGGAGAACATGGGCCTTGAAGGGACCCAGATTCGATTCCAAGTAAGGGAACATGCCCAGGTTGCAAGCTTGATCACTGGTGTGGGGCGTGCAGGAGGCAGCCAATCCATGACTCTCTCTCATCATTGGTTTCTCTCTCCCTCTCCCTCTCCTTCCTCTCTGAAATCAATAAAAATATATTTTAAAAATTATAAGTAAATAAAATACAGAATTCTGCATCCCTCCCCCCCCCCCCAAAAAAAGAACAAATAATGCAGTCTTCGTGAAGAAACATGAACTGGCTCTCAAGAAGAGAAATGAAACGAAAGTGTTTCTTCTGAAACAGCAGGCCACACTTTCCCCTTCCCGAGGCTCGGTTCCCTGCTGCCCCAGAAGTATCGTGGTTGCTGTAATTCACACGCAGGTGCTTTACTGGGTTCCTGGGGACAGTGACAGTGGCACCATCCTAGCCCCTGGACCAAACTCTCGGGTCATTCCACTGGCTTACCTGGAAGTACATGAAATTCATCAGTTTTGTGACTTCAGGCTCAAGGACCTCCACAGTTTTCTCGTAAATTTCCACTCTGTTGGGCTGCTCATTACACTTCACCTGGGAATAAAAAAAAAAAAAAAAAAAGTAAGGCTTCAGTCAGCTAGAAATGAGGAAGGGAAGGCACTGCTAGCACTGCGGGTCCCTGACTTCTCACGGGTTGAATTCAGGCGGTGCTGGGCTAGGAAGGTGGGGGCACAGCCTTGCTGGGCTGAGTGAAGCTGTAAGGGGCACGGCCTCACTGGTCCGGGTTGGAGAGAGGCCGTGGCCTGGCTGGTGCGGCAGAACAACGGGGTACCTGTGGGATGGCCCGAGAGCAGCTCCTCCAGGTATACAGCATGACAGCATACTCCTGGCCCTCCTCCAGCATCTCATTCTGCAAGGGGACGCACGGCAGATGTGAGGCGCGCAGGGGAGCAACCCTAGCAAAGGAGATGCTACCTCGCTCGCAGCTACAGGAATAGCCTCTCCTGACTGCCTTTCACAGACACGCCCCAGGAGGGTCCTGCTGGGCAGGAGACAGCTGCTGGGAGGCTGGTGTCCCTGATGCAGTGGTGTGGCCATAAGGACACCACTCCTCCCTTCACACAGAGGTCACGGGTTCGATTCCCAGTCAGGGCACATACCCAGGCTGTGGGTTGGATCCCCGGGCCAGGGAGCCTAAGAGAGGCAGCCCATCAATGTTACCCTCTCACCTCTCTCCCTCAAAATCAATGAAGATGTCATCATGTGAGGATAAAAATAGTTACACTGTGGACATCATTATGACAATGCACTTCATTTACACAATCTGCATCACAAGGGGGTGTAGGAATGCAGGTGTGCGAGAGGGAGAGAAAATGGGCTTCCTCAAAATCCTCTCTGTGCCGTCGATGATAAATTTTCAGAAAGAGCAGGTATTGTTTCATAAGAAAAACAAAGGCTTTTAAAAAACAACAGGGCATTTCATTCACTCTTCTTCCTCAGCAGGCTGCCTTTCAGGATGATACAAAAAAGGGACACCTGTCACTCAGATGTGCCATTACCCAGTTGAAAATAAAGACGCTGGGGGGGGGGGGGTGCAGGGTGAGCGGGGGAGGGGGGCTTACCATGCCAGAATGGACAGTCGCTTGTTCGATGTATCTGGCGATACCGGTGACAAATGCATTTCTGTCCTCAAAGTTAGTGTTGAAATTTGGCTGAAAGAAAGAGAAAGACCTTTACGTGGAGGTCCACGTCCTGGGAGGCCAGCGTCCATAGGTGGCCGACCGCGGCCACTGGCACCCACCTGGTAGAGCAGGGAGGATGGTGGGGGCTCGATGCAGGGCTGCTGATCGGGCAGAGGCAGCTCTTCCAGGAGGTCCACGTTGGACAGCGCGTCCTCCAGCGTCACCTGGGCCGCCATCCTGGCCAGAACACAGCACGAAGCAGCCTGTGGTGGGTGGAGGGCAGGCAGGGCACCTGACTGTCCGGTCAGGGCTCACCCAGCAAGGGAGTCGCACCGCAGGCGCACAAGGGTCAGCACACAAGGTTTCACGTCCTGGCCCCTCCCACCTTGGGCCGCTGTCTTTAAGAGGGGCCCTTTGGGAGGGTTGTCCGTTCCTGCAAGCAGGTTACCTGCCAGGACTCCAAGATGGGGTCAGCCGACAGGGATGGCTTACGGCGAGGGTGGGGGTGGGAGGGGATGTCAGCTGAGCACAGCCCCGAGGCTGCGTGCTAGCAGCCCAGACGTAGAGCTGGAAGTCGACTAAACACGTGGGCCAGCTCCAGGTCAGGACTCGGCTCACTGCAGCCTGCCTCCCCTGGCCCGAGGGGACCCAGGGAGCAGCTCTGTTGTTTTATGGCGGCTTATTCACTTGGCTCTGTCTGATCGAATCACTGGCCACTGGCAATGCTCAGTGTGGATGCATCTAACAAGAGGCTTCAGACCACAGTAAGCAGACACTGAGACAGAAAGGAGAAGGAAGCCCGCAGGAGCCTGCAGCCATTCTTGTCGCTGATGGTGAGTCAGCAGACCCCAGGCAAGGAAGCCTCACGCGTTTGCAAACACTCCTGAGCGTTCGCAAACACTCCTGACAGCCGCTGACCTGTCGCGTGCTTCCAACTTAAAATCTAGCAAGTCATTTTCAATCCACCTGATTTTTTTGGGGGGGTGGGGGGGGGCAGCCTTTTTTCTTTCATTACTAACTTCCTTCTATCATCACAACTTCCTGTTCCACACCGGGCAGTGTGAGCACAGCGGCCAAGGACTCGGCCAATGCCCTGCAGAGCCAGCGCGGAGCCCAGTGTGCACGGCAGGAGCCTCAATGCGGGCAGCCTCCTGGGTTCACAGGCCAACGCTCAAGAGCCACACGGCCCTGGCCGAGTTCTCTCCAGAACACGCCTCCCTCCGCGGTCCCCATCAACCTCCCAGCAGAAGGGGGACGGCCAGGTGGCCTGTGCAGTCCAACCTTCTCTAGAAGCTGGTGTGGATGAAGCCAGGACAGAGACAGTCACACAGTGAGAGGGCCCCCAGGGGAGCCCACCAATGGGTGTGCCCTGAGCAAGCCCGGTGCCTTCCAAGAATACGCGGGCGTGCAGAGATCTCCAAGATCTTGGTGGAAGTGAGACAGGATGGCCACGTGAAAAGGCACACGTGCACTACAACCTCCCTGTTCCCAAATGAAACCGCGAGTATGTGTGTGCACAGAACAGGCGTGACTGCACGACCGAAGGGATTGTGCTTGGGCTCCCATTTCCTGGTAAGCCGGAGTTCTGAAATTTTTCTCATGACTTTTTTTTTTTTTCAAAAATATATTTTATGGATTTTTCACAGAGAGGAAGGGAGAGGGATAGAAAGTCAGAAACATCGATGGGAGAGAAACATCCATCAGCCGCCTCTTGCAAACCCCCTACTGGGGTTGTACCTACAACCAAGATACATGCCCTTGTCCGGAATCGAACCTGGGACCCTTCAGCCCACAGGCCGACGCTCCATCCACTGAGCCAAACCGGTTCGGCTTTCTCATGACTTGTAAACAGGATTTGAATCTTTCAGGTTGTGACCTAGATATACTTTTCAGACCTTGATGTCTGCACCCCTCAGCATCAAAACGCAGGGTGCCCCGTGAACTAAGCCAGACTGAAGACCACATAGGACGTTCAAAACTGTAGGAATGGAAACAGCTCAGCGGCTGAGGGAGTTAGAAACGGGGCGGGAGGGGGCGATGGCTACAAAGGACAACAGGAAGGAACTTGGGGTGATGGCGCTGTTCTGCATTTTGATGGTTGGGCCAGCCACAAGAGGACACATTTGTCAACGCTTGCTGAAAAAGCCCTAACCGGCCGAAACCGGTTTGGCTCAGTGGATAGAGCATGTCAGCCTGTGGACTGAAGGGTCCCAGGTTCTATTCCGGTCAAGGGCATGTACCTTGGCTGCGGGCACATCCCCAGTGGGGGGTTTGCAAGAGGCGGCTGATCGATGTTTCTCTCCCATCGATGTTTCTGACTTTCTATCCCTCTCCCTTCCTCTGTGAAAAATCAATAAAATACATTTAAAAAAATAAAAAATTCAAACAAACACAGGCACACACAACAAAACACTTTGGGGAGTACGTGTCCTTCAGCGGGCGGGTCTGTCGGGCACCAACAGGTGCAGTGAGGTCAGGAAGCATCTCCCACAACTCAGCTGACATCACCCCCCCTTTCGCCCCAGCGTCCCGGGGCGCAGACCGCCGTGCCCACGTGACTCAACACGGACTCTGCTTCGGGTGCCGAAGCCGTGGACGAGCTGCAGACACAGGGGCCACGAGCAGCGGCCCAAGCCCCAGCGTCTAGTGCGGCTCCAATCCCGGGGTCCATCAGGCAGTCGCGTTAGGAAAAATGGACTCGCCCCTGAGCTCTTGAGGCCGCAGCGAGACTCTGTCCGGGGCCCGGAGGCCTGTCCCGCTGGAAAGGAACCGCCACTGAGTCTCCACCGCCCCCGACGCGGGGGTACCTCGGCCCGTGCCCTTTGGACAACGCGGTCTCCCGGAGACCCGGACGCCATTCGGCCTACAAAACGCTCCCAAGCCCTATTCCCAATCGCTCCCCACTTCCCTCTCCACCCCCTGCGAGCGCCGCGCGCACCAGGCGCACCCCAACCCCGCAGACGGGGCGCCCGGCGCTGCCCCCCCCCCATCCCCGCGCTTCAGCGGCCGGCGCTGCCCCCCATCCCCGCGCTCCACAAAGCCCGGGTCACACCGGAGCCCGCATCGCGCTTCCGCCGGGCCATACCCGCCGTGTGCACGCCCCCCCGCCCCAAGTGCGGGCTGCCCGCTCGCTTCTCCCCAACAACCACCGCGACCGCGCGGACAACCCCTCCCAGCCCGGAGCTCGACCGCGCGGGGGGCCGCAGGATCGAGGGATCCAGGGCGGGTCCCCGAGGCCGCGTCGCCGAAGGCCAAGTCCCGGGCCGCCGGTGGGGCGCCAGAGTCCCGGTTCCGAGGGCCGCGCCTGGAACCCGCAGAGGGGCCGTGAGGCGGGGCGGCCTAGGTCCTAACCTGGGGGTCCGCAGCGGCGCCGGCTCGAGGGGGGTCCCGGGCGGGCCTGGGAGTTTCCAGCCGGAGTGAGTCACTCGGGCGGACCGGGAATGCGCCAGGAAACGCCCGCCCTCCTCCTCCCCTTCCTCCCGGGGCGGGGGCTCTCCCGGCTCGGCCCCTTCCTGGTGCTCCTCCCCGCGCTGCGTCTCGCCGCGCCCTGCGCCAGGGCTGGAAGGGAACGCGCTCCGCTCCCTTTGCCCACTGCGCTCCTGGGAAGGGTGCAGGATTGGCGGGGCTACCCCTTGTCCCCAGCCTATATGGGGTCCGGGGGTGCGTGTGCTGGGCTGCGGAAGGGACCCCGAGAGTGCGCGCACCTGCGTGCCACGGTCACACGCGCGCCCAGGCTTGTGGGAATGGCCGAGAGAAGAAAGCCTGGCTGTGAACTAGACACAGAAAACTCTTGAGATGCCCATGAAACTGCACGTCAAGTGGAAAGGCTAGAGGGAGCGTGTCTCATAATCACCGGGACATGAAATATATTTCCGTAAATATGACAAGTCACACCATAAGGCAAAAAACAAACAAACAAACAGTTTGAAGGGACAGAGAAAGCATAGAACCACACTGGGATATGGCAGACATGTCGAATGATCATATCACACATTTTTTTTCCAACCCATGTTCAAGTACGAATGATCAGATCACAATTTTTTTTTTAAACTAATGTTCAAGTGCTCTATTTCTGTTAAGGTCTCGAAGGAGGAACGCAGGAGGGCCCAGATGGCTCCAGCACCCAAAAAATGGGGAGCCAGAGGTTTTTAAAGGACTTGAGGCAGGCTTTTTTGTGGGCGGAGAATTCTCTGTGGCAGGTCCAGATTCTGGGAAACTCCAGAGGGGAGAGGTAGTGGTCTAAGCAAGTGGAATGTTCATTGTGAAGTGCCCCAAAGGTCAGTTCCCAGGAGAGGGGGTATAGATTCAATTATTTGATCAGACCTAACAATTTCCATATTTGGTTATAAGTCCATTTGACCACAAAAAGTGAGGGTTTATTTGTGAAGGAAAATTCACAAATATCCTATCTAATAAAAGAGTAATATGCAAAATTGACCATAGCTCCCTACCCCCACAAGCCACACCCGCCAGCCAATCAGGAGCTAATATGCAAATAAACCCCAACCAAGATGGCTGTGGCCACTGAGAGCAGGAGGGAGGAGGCTTGGGTTTCCCTGGCAATGGAGAAAGCCAAGCTTTCTGCCTGTCCTTGCCGGCTTAGACCTCCACTCAATGCTACAAAGTTTCAATGATAGAAGATACACAAATCCCAACAGAAATGGTGGCAGCCATGGAACTGGAGAGAGCAGAGGCTAGGGTTACCCCTGGTGATGGAGGAAGCCAAGCTTCTGTAGCCCTGGCTGGCCTAGGCTTCCACTTCAGGCTACAAAGTTTCAATTATAGAAGGTAAATAAATTCCAACAGAAATGGCTGCCGCCATTGAGCAAGCAGAAGGCTTGGCTCCACTCCAGGCTACAAAGTTTTAATTGTAGAACTTAAGTAAATCCCAGATCCCAGGGCCTCTGCTTGGGTCACTGGGGCCCACTGCAAACCACCACAGGCCCCTCGCCCAGGCTGCCCCATGCCCCAAGGGAACCCCCACCCTGACCCGGAACACCCTTCAAGGCAAACCAGCCGGCCCCCACCCATGCACCAGACCTCTATCCTGTCTAATAAAAGAGTAACATGCAGATTGACCATCACTGCAACACACAAGAGGGCTGCCCCCATGTGGTCAAAGATCCTGCCTCCATGTGGACACAAGATGTCCACCACAAGATGGCCAGCAGGGGAGGTCAGTTGGGAGGGACCAGGCCTGCAAGGGAGGGCAGTTGTGGGTGATCAAGCCTGCAGGGGAGGGAAGTTAGGGGGTGACCAGGCCTGCAGGGGAGGGTAGTTAGGAGTGACCAGGCCAGAAGAGGAGGGAAGTTGGGGGCAAACAGGCTGGCAGGGGAGCAGTTAGACATCAATCAGACTGGCAGGGGAGTGGTTAGGGGATGATCAGACTGGCAGGCAGAAGTAGTTAGGGGCAATCAGGAAGGCAGGAAGGTGAGCTGTTGGGAGCCAGCAGTCCTGGATCAAGCCTAAACAGGCAGTCAGACATCCCTCAAGGGGTCCCAGATTGGAGAGAGTGCAGGCTGGGCTGAGGGACCCCCCCCCCCGTGCATTAATTTCATGCGCCAGGCCTCTAGTCTATAATAATAAAAGCCTAAGCAACCATCACAACTGAACAGATGACCAGGCTGTGGAGAGACGAGTCCAGCAGTGGGGGAGGTCAGTGAGGGACAACCAAACAACCAAGCAGCAGGCTGCATGGGGCAGTTGGGGTCGACCAGGCCAGCGGGGGTGGGGCGGAGTATTTAATGTCAACCAGGCCAGTGAGGCAGGACAATTGGGGGCAACCAGGCCAATGCAGGGGTCCGACAGGGGCTACCAGGCCAATATGGAGTGGGGGCAGTTAGAGCAATCAGGCAGATAGGCAGGTGAGCAGTTAGGAGCCAGTGGTCTGGGTTGTGAGAGGGATCCCGGATGGGAGGGGGTGCAGGCTGGGCTGAGAGGAACCCCCCTCCCGTGCACAAATTTCATGCACTGGGCTTCTAGTGTTGAAATAAAATCATACTATTAAATTACCAATGAGTCGAAAAAAATTAGAAAATATCTTGAAAGAAATGAAAATGAAAATATGATATATCAAAACTTAGAAGATCTTTCTCCCTCTATACAACAATTAAAAAAGAAGCAAATCCCCCATTTGGGACAGTCTCAGGGCCAATCTCAGGAGGGTTACTACTATGGCTGAGCATCTGATCTTGCTTTGTCAGCCTGCCCAGCCCAACTTTCCTTCATTCTTGGGAGCCCCAACCATTCTCCTGTTCACTCTTCCTTCCTTCTCCCTTTCTACTTTCTCCCTCCTTTCTCCTATCCATGTTTTCTTCCCCTCTGTACATCCACAGCTCCCAGCCTGTGCAGGAACCCTGGTCCCAGCCTGCGCCTGTGCCTTCCCACCACAAGAGGGCATGGCAGCTCCCCTAGCATTTGCTGTCTCCTCGTTACTTAGCAACACGGGTGGGGACGCTGTGAAGAGAGCGGCGCTGGTTTCCCACGCGCAGGCGCAGTGGCAGGGCTGGCTTTAAGGGCAGGAAGCTGGTCCTATGAGGAGAAGGGAGAACAGAGAAAGGCAGTGAAGGAGGGAGGACGCTGCCAAATTTCCCGCCCGCCAAGCCCCTGCCACCGCCATTATTGAGGGTACCGGGGAGAATGAATGGGCATCATGAGGACGTGTTAGTACCGCGAGACACAGCGGGATCAAAAAGAGCGAATTAGGGAGGTCAGAGTGAATATATGCAGGATTCTGACAGTGTTGGAGCAAGACGGTTCAAGAGTCTGATTTTGAACATGGTTAGTGACTCAGAGGCCTACACCATCGCGGACACCTCAGCGATACGGTGACTGATTGGATTTCAGCAGCATCAAAATAAGTCGCCCTTTCCAGGATCTTAGTAAATTCCAATATTGCCTCATTTTTTTTCCAAGTTACTTCTGTGAAATTAGGTTACTGTTACTGAGTACTTTTTCTCTGATAGTAAATTAGTTGTAAACATATTTTTTTCCTCCGAATAAAATATTCCATTTAATACTTTGGTGTTGAAACAGTTTGCTAAATTATTTGTGTATATATATATATATATATATATATATATATATATATATATATATATATTATTTAAGAGAGGAAAGGAGAGGGAGAGAGAAACGTCAATGATGAGATAGAATTATCCATAGTCTGCCACCTGCCTGCTCCTCCTGGTGACCCAACATGCAACCCAAGCATGTGCCCTTGGCCAAAATCGAACCTGGGACCCTTCAGTCCATAGGATGATTCTCTATCCACTGAGCCCAACCAGTAAGGTCAAAAATCACAGTGACTTTAGAACATGTCCTTGTAACTCAAAGAGTTCTGCATGATACCTATGCCTGTCTCTTTCAGACTGAAAGATAAAATAATCCCGTAGAAATATGCTAAGAATAAGCAACTCTTATTTTGTGACTTATTAGAATCTAAACATAGAGCAGACTTATGCACTGATATTATAGGATAAACGCTTTTAGTCTGCTTCAAGTTAGTTACTGATTATACTGTGTGGGTCTATGGAACGATATAGTTAGTACACTAGACTTCCACCTCAAAGGACACTGTCAATCCATTACTGAGCAAAACGAGAGTCTGCTGCCATCATGTGGCCATTCAAGGCACAACAGCACACTCTACCAGCTTTCAGACTGAAAAGCCTTCTGTACTACACTAGTGGTCCAGTGCACGAAATTCGTGCACGGAGGGGGATTCCCTGAGCCCAGCCTGCACCTACTCCAATCAGGGACCCCTTTGGGGATGTGTGACCCCTAACCACCTCTGCCTACCTGCCTGATCATCCCTAAGTGTTCCCCTGCTGGCCTGAATGCTCCTAACTGCCTCTGCCTTGCCTCACACCTGGGACCCAGGCTTCCCTTCCTCTGGCCAGCTATAGGCACCCAGGACCTGGGCCAACTTCACTCAGGCCGGCCACAGCCACAGGCACCCACAGGCACCCAGGACCACAGGGCATGCTGCCTAACCCAAGGGCCGGAAAGGGCCCCAGCCCTTCTATGTGCCTGCCTGGCCAAGTCCCACTACTCTGAATGCCGTGGCGTAGAGAACTTTACCATCTATGTTCTCCCCAGCCTCCTGGAGAGAGGGCATGAGCTGAGAAACTGGAGATGCTGCAGCCCCAGGGCCATTTTACCAATGGGTACATTGTCATTTTCAGATCTAGATTTGAGATAATCCATCAAACTGCTATATTTTTCAACTGTCAACTTAGATTGGTTTGCTTTAGTAAAATTTATCCAATTGGCCTCCATTTTTTAATACGAATCCACAACAAACTGTTAATTTTCCTACATTTAAAATAGGATTGAACGTGTCCCTCACAGAGAGATGAAATTCATAATACTACATTTGGGTGACTTGTGTTCTTACATTTTGTCTAGTATTATTGTTGAGTACACTGTTGTGTCTGAGTCTTAATGCAATATGTGTTCCCCAACCTTTTTCACCATGTGGAAAAAGAATAGGATATGTCATTGCATCTAATGTAGGAAACAGGATACTGATTCGTTTCACTTTAGTGCCATTTGGATTATTGGGATCTGATTTACAATGAATGAGCAAGTCCCTTTCAAAAGGAGGTTCTCCATCTTCGTTTGTGACTATGACAGCAACCTCGGTTACACGGGGAGAATTATATCTAGCCGGGTCACTATTATGATCATATTTAATTGCCATAGTTACTTCCGTGGGAGCTATACCTTTTGCTGCTGCTTCAGATTGGGCTTCCTTTTCTATCTCATGTAGCATCTTGTACGATTTTGTAAATTCATTTATTTCATGCATGAGGTTGTTGATGTTGATTATGAGTCTTGTTGAGCAGGCCTGGCTTGCTGGGATTGCTAATCTTTTACGTGTAGCTTCGGCTGTGTCCAAAATACAGAGTTGAGCCCTTCCATTGTGCACAGTTGTTTATGTGTGTTGCATGTAAGCAAGTGTCCATCTTCCTCTTGGGGGTTTATGCTATTGAGTCCTGCAATAATAACTTGAATACTTACCTGAGCCCATATTGTGGCCACCGTCCTCCTCACCCTGATTATTTTTTTCTTATTTTTTTAAATATATATTTTATTGATTTTTTTTTACAGAGAGGAAGGAAGGATAGAAAGTCAGAAACATGGATGAGAGAGAAACATGGATCAGCTGCCTCTTGTACTCTCCCTCCTGGGATTGTGTCTGCAGCCAAGGTACACACCCTTGACCGGAATTGAACCTGGGACCTTCCAGTCCGCAGGCTGACACTCTATCCACTGAGCCAAACTGGTTTCGGCCTTATTTATTTTTATTATTTGCTCGGCCGTCATTGGCTCTATCCCACCCCAGACTGCTCACTGAGAGTTTATTTTTGGTGTGAAGTGGGGAGCAGTGAGTACTGAGCACCATGTGAAGGTTGTGCATGTCCTTGCAAGTGTCAGTGTTTCAGTTTGCATTCCATTGTTGCCCATTGTGTTTTTGCAGGGTCACATCGTGTTGTGTCCTAGCAGCAGCAGCACTACAACCCCCTGTAGCTTATCCTGTCTTCAGTTCCAGCAGCTGGATTGTGCGCTCCTTTGTGTTTGAAGGACCCTATGTGGTCCAGCAAAGTGCTTTCAGGCAGCTGTGCTCATTGCATGTCATGTGCCCGAATCCTGACGTACTGAGTCCGCCAGTTGTCAAACAGCAGTGCCCACCCCTTTGCAACACAGGCCTGACCCCCACGCCCTCCTGCACATTCCATCCAACATGTCTGCATTCATGGTGCTGTCTCATGTCCAGCACTGGTGTTTGTCTGTGATCCTAACCCCTGTACACAATGTCCCTGTTACCCACGCTGCGACCATTTTTTCGTTTCTCAGCCATGTCTCACGGGAGTCTTTAGTGTGTTTGTTTCAGAGTTCTCCTAAGTGGCTTTTTCGTTACTGTTTCGTCAACCCTCGTTCAGTGTTTCCTTCATTGTAATTGAAATATTTGAATTTGGAGAGTGTGGCATCAACCCAGTACTTTTGTGAGCCCCACCCAGGTATTAGTAACTGCCTTGCCTGCTGCAGTTGCTGCGTCATCCGTGTTATAGGTTCCTACCCCCCCTACCCCAAGATCTCCTGTTTGCCCCTTGCCTTGCAGCTGAGGTGAGTGAGAAGTATGCCTGGCTCCCTGCTGCTGAATCAGCTCCTACAGGAGCTGTGTCTTGATGGGCTGACGATTTCTGTGCAGCTGTAGGGAAATCTTGGGGCACCATGTGCATCTCTCCCTCATTGGAGCTGGACCAAAGCGCACCCCTGGATTTGCCCGGCCCTGAGCAAGCACTGCTGCCAGTCTTGTGTTTGAAGCCTGGTATTTGCAGTGTTTTTCATCTCTCAGGTAGCCCCCCGCCCACGGTCTGCACTTGCTGTCACGGGCAGCTGCCATTCCTGCATCTCGCAAAGGGGAATCGGTCCAGAGTCTGCATTTCAATGTGCAGTCAGAGTGTAGCAGCACTGTGGCTGGGGCAGCCTCTTCCTCCCACCCTGAGAGTTGGCCATTATACTAGCAGTATCTGTGGTTGTCTTAGGTATGCCCACACTCCCTCCAGTGTGAAAAGCCTCAATCCCTAAATGGCTATTGCATAATATGGGGTGTGTGTGTTTGTGTGTGTGTGTGTGGATGTGTGTGTGTGTGTGTGTGTGTGTGTGTGTCTTCTGGCGATGTGTCCAGCTTTTGAGCCACTTTTATGTATGTGCCCTTGGAATCCATGTCCCATCCTTCCACTTTCCACAAGCCTATGAATATAAAAACCCATGTTGGAAGCACTCATGGTTGCATTGGTAATGTCTGGTGAATTTTGTGCCATAAAACACTTTTAAGCTCTTGGTGTGTTGCAGCTTAGTATCTGGCTTCCTTTTTGGAGTCTATGCTGCTGAAGGATTGAGTGCTGGAATGAGAGCACAGTGCACGAAGCAATCCTATGTCCACCCTATATCCGTCAGATTTAAAGTTTGTGCGCATAAGTAATTGGCTCTGCCGCACCCATCCCCGCATGCTCACTAAGGTTGTGCCCTGTGCAGTGGGAATCACTGGTGAGCACTGTGTCCTATGTGGTGCATGTCTTTCCAAGTTGTCGTCTTTAATGGTTTCCTGATTCCTTTCCATGGTTGCCCATAGGGCTTTTTCATGGCCACCCCATGGTTGTGTTGCAGTAGTAGTGTCACGATCCCCCGCAGCCTGTCCTAGTTCAGGTTTAGCCTTTTTCCTCCCTGTTTCCTTTCTTGAGGGCTCACAAGAGTGCTCACCCACAGCTCGTCCTGCATGACCCAAACCACATGCATGCATTGCTGGCACGTGGCATCTTAGGTTCAGCACTGGTGTTTTGTTATACTGTCATTAAGTCTGCACATGTGATGTGTCCCATCCTGTGTGCTGTGATGGTGTGTGTCACCTCCGCTGACTGCTGAAGCACAGTCGTCAGTGACTGTGCTATGCTCCTCTGGCGAAAGGAGCAGCCCATCTCAAGAGCATTGGGGGTTGTAATTACAGCCTCCAGGGCATTTGAAGCCTTCAGTTTTACATTCACTATTGCCAAGAGCCTTGCATCTTGCCCTGTGTGTTTGAGCATAGTTGGTACACTGCGTGTGTGATGGCACTCATCATGTGAATGGCTGCTGGCAATTTCCAGCATGATTGTGCATTTGCAGTGTATATGTCTAATCCCTGTTCACAATACCCACTCAGCTGTGCTTCCACCATTGTTTAGTGGGTCAGTCATCTCCCACCCGATTTCTCAGTCAATATCTTCTCTGTCATGTTCAGAGTGGTGGTCTGTTCCTGTTGTCATGCCTGGCTCAGTCAGTGTTTCTTTGTTGCAGTTGAGTAGTGTAGCATGTAGTGTGGCAGTGATTCAATTTTTATTTCTGTCAGCCCCAGCTGCTTGTTGTAGTTTATGTGCCATCCTAGCTGTGGTGTGTGTAGCATACTATTGTATCCTAGGTTCCTGCCTGCCTCCTCCTTGACTCCCACATCACCCCTCTGCCCCATTTACGTATAGCGGAGGTGATTGGCAAGTATGCCTGGCTCCTGGCTTTTGAACCCGGTCTAATGGGCAGCTGCTGTTGCTGAACCTTGCCAAGCAGAGTCAGCTCATAATCTGGATATAGATGTGCAGTGCCAGATTGTAGTGTCACTGGGCTGTCATCAGTCTCTTCCTCTCATTCTGAGAGTTGGCTACTAGCAGCACCTGTGTTGGCCTCAGGCATGCCCATTTCCTCCAGTGTGAGCAACCTCGAGTCCCTACATGGCTGTTGCATAATATGTCAAATCTCCTTTTTTTGTCACTTTTACGTAGCCTGTGAATCACTGTGACATGATCCCATCCTTATCCTTTCGACGATCATATGGATTCCGCAACCCATGCTGGGATCATTTTTGATGTGTGAAACTTGAACCTACACAACTGTCACAGAGTATTTTAAGCTTTGGTAATGTTGCATCTAAGTGTTTGGCTTCCTCTTTGAAGTCTATGCTGCTGAGTGAGTGCGTGAGTGCGTGAGTGAGTGAGTGAGTACAATGCATGAGTCAATCATGTGTCCACCTGCCCCCCCCACTTTTAATTTTGTTGCTCATTCATCACGGACTCTGCCCTCTGCCCTGGCATGCTCACAAAGGGTATTTTCTGTGTGAACCGGGAATCACCAACTACATGGGTGGTGCATGTCCTTGATAGTCATGGTTTTTCCTGGTTTTCTGTGTTTATTCCACGGCTGCCCATTTTTTCATGCCCAAGTCAGAGTTGTGTGCTAAGAGCAGCATTGTGACCTCCTCCAGCATATCAGTCTTTTCCCCTCCTGTTCCCCACCATGAGCATTCAAATGAGTGTGTGCTGCCCCCTGTACTCAGTGTCATGCATCACCCTTCTGGGTAGCACAACCTGCTTGGTAGCTGCTGGAAGTGCCTGGGAAGCCTGTTGCACAACAGGGGGACAACAGCCTAACCTCCCCAGCCACGATTGCTGTTTCTCCTGCTGCTGTCCAGGAGTTGAATCCTGGCCTTGCTTTACCATCTGTCTCCCACCCACACCCACACCCCAGCCCATGGATGTGTGGTCAATGCAGTGTCTGTGTGTATCAGGGATACCTTGTGTTTGGAGCACTGCACATTGTGCATGAAGTTGTGCATAGACAGTGCTGCTGTTTGCTGTATGTTATCTGTGTAAAGCCTGACCTTCATTATGCAGGTTCCCCACCATTAGCAACTCCCCTTGGCGGTGCAGGGCTTGTCCTTCGTCCACAGGTTTGTGATGGTGTGTGTGTGTGTGTGTGTGTGTGTGTTTGTGTGCGCGCGCGCACGCGCGTGTGTCTGGCTTCTCTGCTTTCTGATGTATGAGAGTCCTCAGTGACCATGCTGTGCTTCCCTGTTGAAAGGAGGTGTCTATCCCAGGAGCATTGAGGATTGTAATCACACTCTCCAGTGCATTTGAAGCCATAAGTTTTATACCCCAAGGGTCTCCAAGCCTTTCCATCTTGCCCTGTGTGATTGAGTATGGGTGGTGCACTGCCTGTGTCATGTTGCTCATCCTGTGAATGATTCCCGGCACCATAATCTTGCATGTGCGGTGTGTAGCTGTAATCGTGGTATATAGTTCCCACTTACCCACAGTGCAACAACCATTGTTTACTAGTTACCAGGTTATTGTTGTGGCCATTCTTAGGTATAGCAGCTTGTGCTTCTATTTGTGGTGCTGAAATTGCAGCTGTTGCCCAGTCAACATGACAAATAATTCTACCCTGACAACACACAGAGACACACAAAATTCAAAGAAAAACCCCGAAAATCTACAAGTCTATCCATCCGTGAATCATTTCTTTCCTGGATGGACTGAAGTCATGGCTCTGGGTTCTTCAACTCTTCCCAACCCAGCTCTGCAAAGGGAGGCCCCGGAGACTGCTGCACTGAGGTTCCCTTTAAGGTGACCCACCACCTTGTCCAATGTTCCTTGGTGCCTCTTTTAACTGGAGAGTACTGAGTAAGTGTATGTCTGGCAAGCTGTGCTCTAACCACTGAACAACACCAGCTGCGGATTCTATTTACTTCTAAAAATATAAATCGGAGGGGCGGTCAAGGGTCAGAGGTCAATAGTGGGGTTGAGCCTAGGGCTGGGGTTGGGGTTGGGGTTTTAGGGTGAAGGTGAGCGTGAGGAGCCAGGGTCTGGTTCACGGCCAGGGTCAGAGGTGGAAAAGGTGAATTTGTTTTGGAATTGGGGAATCTGAACGCTCCGGGAGGCGCCACCGTCCTCTCTGAACGCTCGGCGGGGTTTTCCGGACAAACGGCCCCTCGTTTGTTTCCTGCCTCGCCGGCGGCGGGGTGGGCTCCGCGCG
>JAOAOB010000034.1:121580-150794 GCA_027563665.1 Antrozous pallidus | reverse complement strand
CCCTCTACCCTATTACCTGAGGGCTTCCCTAGACACTCGAGGCTTCCCTAGATGCCTGAGGGCTTCCTTAGATACCCGAGATTTTCCCTAGATGCTGGACGGCTTCTGGAGACACTTGAGGGCTTCCGTTAATCACCCGAGTGCTCCCCTAGACACCTGAGGGCTTCCTTAGACACCCGAGGGCTTCCCTAGATGCCCAAGAGCTTCCCTAGACTCCCGAGGGCTAACGTAGACACTCGAGGGCTTCCCAAGATGCCCGAGGGCTTCCTTAGACGCCCTATGGCTTCCCTAGATGCCTGTGGGCTTCCCTACACACCCGAAGACTTCTAGAGACACCGGAGGGCTTCCTGAGATACCCTAGGGCTTCCCTAGACACCTGAGGACTTCTGGGGACACTTGAGGACTGCTCTAGATACCCGAGAGCTGCGGGAGACACCGCAGGGCTTCCTTAGATACCCGAGGGCTTCTCTAGACACCCAAGGGCTTCCTTAGATACCCGAGGGCTTCTGGAGACATCCAAGGGCTTCCCTAGATACCTGAGGGCTTCTGGAGACACGTGAGGCCTTCCCTAGTCACGTGAGGGATTCCTTAGACTCGCGAGGGCTTCCCTAGATGCCCAGGAGCTTCCCTACACACCCGAAGACTTCTGGAGACACCCGAGGGCTTCCAGAGATACCCGAGGGCTTCCCTAGACACTGGAGCGATTCCCTAGACACCTGAGGGTTTCCTTATACACCCAAAGAATTCCAGAGATTCCCGAGGGCATCCCTGGAAGCCTGAGAGCTTCCCTATACTCCTGAGGGCTTCCATAGATACCCGAGGGTTTCCCTAGATGCTGGACAGCTTCTGGAGACACTCGACGGCTTCCCTAGATACCCGAGGGCTTCCCTAGACATCCGAGAGCTTCCCTAGACACTCGAGGGCTTCTCTAGACACCTGAGGGCTTCTGGGGAGAGCCGAGGCCTCCCCTAGACACCCGAGGGGTTCCCTAGACACTGGAGGGCTTCCCTAGATGCCTGAGGGGTTCCTTAGATACCCGAGGGTTTCCCGAGATGCTGGACGGATTCTGGAGACCCCTGAGGGCTTCCGTTATACACCCGAGGGCTCCCCGAGACACGTGAGGGATTCCTTAGACACCCGAGGGCTTTCCTAGATGCCCAAGAGCTTCACTAGACTCCCGAGGGCTTCCCTAGACACTTGAGGGCTTGCCAAGATGCCCGAGGACTTCCTTAGACACCCGAGGGCTTCCCTAGATGACTGTGGGCTTCTCTACACACCCGAAGACTTCTGGAGACACCGGAGGGCTTCCGGAGATACCCTAGGGCTTCCCTAGACACCTGAGGGCTTCTGGGGACACTGGAGGACTGCTCTAGATACCAGAGAGCTGAGGGAGACACCGCAGGGCTTCCTTAGATACCCGAGGGCTTCTCTAGACACCCAAGGGCTTCCTTAGATACCCGAGGGTTTCTGGAGACATCCAAAGGCTTCCCTAGATACCTGAGGGCTTCTGGAGACACCTGAGGCCTTCCCTGGACACATGAGGGCTTCCTTAGATACCTGACGGCTTACCTAGACGCCCGAGGGCTTCTGGAGACATCCAAGGGCTTCCCTAGATGCCTGAGACCTTCTGGAGACGCGTGAGGCCTTCCCTAGACACGTGAGGGATTCCTTAGACTCACGAGGGCTTCCCTAGATGCCCAAGAGCTTCCCTAGACACCTGAGGGCTTCCCTAGACTCCAAAGGGCTTCCTTAGATACCTGAGGGCTTCCCGAGATACCAGAGGGCTTCCGTAGACACGGGAAAACTTCTCTAGACACCTGAGGGCTTCTGGAGACACTCGAGGGCTTCCCTAGATACCCGAGGGCTTTGGGAGACAGCGGAGGGCTTCCTTAGATACCTGAGGGCTTCCCTATACACCCGAGGGCTTCCTTTATACCCGAGGGCTTCTGGAGACACCCGAGGCATCCCCTAGAAACCCCAGGTCTACCCTATTACCTGAGGGCTTCCCTAGACACTCGAGGGCTTCCCTAGATGCCTGAGGGCTTCCTTAGATACCCGAGATTTTCCCTAGATGCTGGACGGCTCTGGAGACACTTGAGGGCTTCCGTTAATCGCCCGAGTGCTCCCCTAGACACCTGAGGGCTTCCTTAGACACCCGAGGGCTTCCCTAGATGCCCAAGAGCTTCCCTAGACTCCCGAGGGCTTCCTTAGACACTCGAGGGCTTCCCAAGATGCCCGAGGACTTCCTTAGACGCCCTATGGCTTCCCTAGATGCCTGTGGGCTTCCCTACACACCCGAAGACTGCTTGAGACACCGGAGGGATTCCTGAGATACCCTAGGGCTTCCCTAGACACCTGAGGACTTCTGGGGACACTTGAGGACTGCTCTAGATACCCGAGAGCTGCGGGAGACACCGCAGGGCTTCCTTAGATACCCGAGGGCTTCTCTAGACACCCAAGGGCTTCCTTAGATACCCGAGGGCTTTTGGAGACATCCAAGGGCTTCCCTAGATACCTGAGGGCTTCTGGAGACACGTGAGGCCTTCCCTAGTCACGTGAGGGATTCCTTAGACTCGCGAGGGCTTCCCTAGATGCCCAGGAGCTTCCCTACACACCCGAAGACTTCTGGAGACACCCGAGGGCTTCCAGAGATACCCGAGGGCTTCCCTAGACACTGGAGCGATTCCCTAGACACCTGAGGGTTTCCTTATACACCCAAAGAATTCCAGAGATTCCCGAGGGCATCCCTGGAAGCCTGAGAGCTTCCCTATACTCCTGAGGGCTTCCATAGATACCCGAGGGTTTCCCTAGATGCTGGACAGCTTCTGGAGACACTCGACGGCTTCCCTAGATACCCGAGGGCTTCCCTAGACATCCGAGAGCTTCCCTAGACACTCGAGGGCTTCTCTAGACACCTGAGGGCTTCTGGGGACAGCCGAGGCCTCCCCTAGACACCCGAGGGGTTCCCTAGACACTGGAGGGCTTCCCTAGATGCCTGAGGGGTTCCTTAGATACCCGAGGGTTTCCCGAGATGCTGGACGGATTCTGGAGACCCCTGAGGGCTTCCGTTATACACCCGAGGGCTCCCCGAGACACGTGAGGGATTCCTTAGACACCCGAGGGCTTTCCTAGATGCCCAAGAGCTTCACTAGACTCCCGAGGGCTTCCCTAGACGCCCAGGGGCTTCTGGAGACACCTGACGGCTTCCTTAGACAGCCGAGGGCTCCCCTAGACACCTGAGGGTTTCCTTAGACACCCAAAGAACTCCGGAGATACCCGAGGGCATCCCTGGACGCCTGAGAGCTTCCCTATACTCCTGAGGGCTTCCATAGATACCCGAGGGTTTCCCTAGATGCTGGACGTCTTCTGGAGACACTTGAGGGCTTCCCTAGACACCGGAGGGCTTCTCTAGACACCTGAGGGCTTCTGGAGACACTCGAGGGCTTCCCTAGATACCCGAGTGCTTTGGGAGACACCGGAGGGCTTCCTTAGACACCCAAGGGCTTCCTTAGATACATGAGGGTTTCTGGAGACATCCAAGGGCTTCCCTAGATGCCTGAGGCCTTCTGGAGACACATGAGGCCTTCCCTAGACACGTGAGGGATTCCTTAGACTCGCGAGGGCTTCCCTAGATGCCCAAGAGCTTCCCTAGACATCTGAGGGCTTCCCTAGACTCCAAAGGGCTTCTTTAGATACCTGAGGGCTTCCCGAGTTACCAGAGGGCTTCCGTAGACACGGGAGAACTTCTCTAGACACCTGAGGGCTTCTGGAGACACTCGAGGGCTTCCCTAGATACCCGAGGGCTTTGGGAGACAGCGGAGGGCTTCCTTAGATAGCCGAGGGCTTCCCTAGACACCTGAGGACTTCTGGGGACACTTGAGGACTGCTCTAGATACCCGAGAGCTGCGGGAGACACCGCAGGGCTTCCTTAGATACCCGAGGGCTTCTCTAGACACCCAAGGGCTTCGTTAGATACCCGAGGGCTTTTGGAGACATCCAAGGGCTTCCCTAGATACCTGAGACCTTCTGGAGACACGTGAGGCCTTCCCTAGTCACGTGAGAGATTCCTTAGACTCGCGAGGGCTTCCCTAGATGCCCAGGAGCTTCCCTACACACCCGAAGAATTCTGGAGACACCCGAGGGCTTCCAGAGATACCCGAGGGCTTCCCTAGACACCGGAGGGATTCCCTAGACACCTGAGGGTTTCCTTATACATTCAAAGAATTCCAGAGATACCCGACGGCATCCCTGGACGCCTGAGAGCTTCCCTATACTCCTGAGGGCTTCCATAGATACCCGAGGGTTTCCCTAGATGCTGGACAGCTTCTGGAGACACTCGACGGCTTCCCTAGATACCCAAGGGCTTCCCTAGACATCCGAGAGCTTCCCTAGACACTCGAGGGCTTCTCTAGACACCTGAGGGCTTCTGGGGAGAGCCGAGGCCTCCCCTAGACACTCGAGGGGTTCCCTAGACACTGGAGGGCTTCCCTAGATGCCTGAGGGGTTCCTTAGATACCCGAGGGTTTCCCTAGATGCTGGACGGATTCTGGAGACACCTGAGGGCTTCCGTTATACACCCGAGGGCTCCCCGAGACACCTGAGGGCTTCCTTAGACACCCGAGGGCTTTCCTAGATGCCCAAGAGCTTCCCTAGACTCCCGAGGGCTTCCCTAGACACTAGAGGGCTTGCCAAGATGCCCGAGGACTTCCTTAGACACCCGAGGGCTTCCCTAGATGCCTGTGGGCTTCTCTACACACCCGAAGACTTCTGGAGACACCGGAGGGCTTCCGGAGATACCCTAGGGCTTCCCTAGACATCTGAGGGCTTCTGGGGACACTCGAGGACTGCTCTAGATACCAGAGAGCTGAGGGAGACACCGCAGGGCTTCCTTAGATACCCGAGTGCTTCTCTAGACACCCAAGGGCTTCCTTAGATACCCGAGGGTTTCTGGAGACATCCAAGGGCTTCCCTAGATGCCTGAGACCTTCTGGAGACACGTGAGGCCTTCCCTAGTCACGTGAGGGATTCCTTAGACTCGCGAGGGCTTCCCTAGATGCCCAAGAGCTTCCATACACACCCGAAGACTTCTGGAGACACCCGAGGTCTTCCAGAGATACCCGAGGGCTTCCCTAGACACCGGAGGGATTCCCTAGACTCCTGAGGGCTACCTTAGATACCTGAGGGCTTCCGGAGATACCAGAGGGCTTCCCTAGACACCGGAGGGCTTCTCTAGACACCTGAGGGCTTCTGGAGACACTCGAGGGCTTCCCTAGATAACCGAGGGCTTTGGGAGACACCGGAGGGCTTCCTTAGATAACCTAGGGCTTCATTAGATACCCGAGGGCTTCTGGAGACACGGAGGCATCCCCTACACACCTCAGGCCTACCCTTAGACAGCCGACGGCTCCCCTAGACACCTGAGGGTTTTCCTTAGACACCCGAGGGATTCCCTAGACACTCGAGGGCTTCCCAAGATGCCCGAGGGTTTCCTTAGACACCCGAGGGCTTCCCTAGATGCCTGAGGGCTTCCCTACTCACCCGAAGACTTCAGGAGACACCCGAGGGCTTCCAGAGATACCCAAGGGCTTCCCTAGACACCGGAGGGCTTCCCTAGACACCTGAGGGCTTCTGGGGACACTCGAGGACTGCTCTACATACCCGAAAGCTGTGGGAGACACCGGATGGCTTCCTTAGATACCGGAGGGCTTCTTTAGACACCCAAGGGCTTCCTTAGATACCCGAGGGCTTCTCTAATCACCCGAGGGCTTCCTTAGATACCAGAGGTCTGCCCTAGACACCCAAGGGCTTCTGGAGATACCAGAGGGCTTCCCTAGACGCCCAGGGGCTTCTGGAGACACCTGACGGCTTCCTTAGACAGCCGAGGGCTCCCCTAGACACCTGAGGGTTTCCTTAGACACCCAAAGAACTCCGGAGATACCCGAGGGCATCCCTGGATGCCTGAGAGCTTCCCTATACTCCTGAGGGCTTCCATAGATACCCGAGGGTTTCCCTAGATGCTGGACGGCTTCTGGAGACACTTGAGGGCTTCCCTGGATACCCAAGGGCTTCCCTAGACATCCGAGAGCTTCCCTAGACACTCGAAGGCTTCCCTAGATACCTGAGGGTTTCTGGGGACAGCCGAGGCCTCCCCTAGACACCCCAGGCCTACCCTAGACACTCGAGGGCTTCCCTAGGCACTCGAGGACTTCCCTAGATGCCTGAGGGCTTCCTTAGATACCCGAGGGTTTCCCTAGATGCTGGACGGATTCTGGAGACACCTGAGGGCTTGTGTTATACACCCGAGGGCTCCCCGAGGCACCTGAGGGCTTCCCTAGACTCCCGAGGGCTTCCCTGGACACTCGAGGGCTTCCCAAGATGCCCGAGGGCTTCCTTAGCCACCCGAGGGCTTCCCTAGATGCCTGAGGGCTTCCTTAGATACCCGAGGGTTTCCCTAGATGCTGGACGGCTTCTGGAGACACTTGAGGGCTTCTGTTAATCCCCCGAGTGCTCCCCTAGACACCTGAGGGCTTCCTTAGACACCCGAGGGCTTCCCTAGATGCCCAAGAGCTGCCCTAGACGCCCGAGGGCTTCCTTAGACACTCGAGGGCTTCCCAAGATGCCCGAGGGCTTCCTTAGATGCCCTATGGCTTCCCTAGATGCCTGTGGGCTTCCCTACACACCCGAAGACTTCTAGAGACACCGGAGGGCTTCCTGAGATACCCTAGGGCTTCCCTAGACACCTGAGGACTTCTGGGGACACTTGAGGACTGCTCTAGATACCCGAGAGCTGCGGGAGACACCGCAGGGCTTCCTTAGATACCCGAGGGCTTCTCTAGACACCCAAGGGCTTCCTTTGATACCCGAGGGCTTTTGGAGACATCCAAGGGCTTCCCTAGATACCTGAGACCTTCTGGAGACACGTGAGGCCTTCCCTAGTCATGTGAGGGTTTCCTTATACTCGCGAGGGCTTCCCTAGATGCCCAAGAGCTTCCCTACACACCCGAAGACTTCTGGAGACACCCGAGGGCTTCCAGAGATACCCGAGGGCTTCCCTAGACACCGGAGGGATTCCCTAGACTCCTGAGGGCTACCTTAGATACCTGAGGGCTTCTGGAGGTACCAGAGGGCTTCCCTAGACACCGGAGGGCTTCTCTAGACACCTGAGGGCTTCTGGAGACACTCGAGGGCTTCCCTAGATACCCGAGGGCTTAGGGAGAAACCGGAGGGCTTCCTTAGATACCTGACAGCTTCCCTAGACACCCGAGGGCTTCCTTAGATACCCGAGGGCTTCTGGAGACACCCAAGGCATCCCCTACACACCCAAGGCCTACCCTAGACACCCTTGGGTTTCCCTAGACACTCGAGGGCTTCCCTAGATGCCTGAGGGCTTCCCTACACACCCGAAGACTTCTGGAGACGCCCGAGGGCTTCCAGAGATACCCGAGGGCTTCCCTAGACACCGGAGGGATACCCTAGACACCTGAGGGCTTCACTGGACACCCGAGGGCTCTCTAGACACCTGAGGGCTTCTGGGGACACTCGAGGACTGCTCAAGATACCCGAGAGCTGCGGGAGACACCGCAGGGCTTCCTTAGATACACGAGGGCTTCTCTAAACACCCAAGGGCTTCCTTAGATACCCGAGGGTTTCTGGAGACATCCAAGGGCTTCCCTAGATACCTGAGGGCTTCTTGAGACACCTGAGGCCTTCTGTGGACACGTGAGGGCTTCCTTAGATACCTGACAGCTTCCCTAGACACCCGTGGGCTTCTGGAGACATCCAAGGGCTTCCCTAGACTCCTGAGGCCTTCTGGAGACACGTGAGGCCTTCCCTAGACACATGAGGGATTCCTTAGACTCGCGAGGGCTTCCCTAGATGCCCAAGAGCTTCCCTAGACACCCGAGGGCTTCCTTAGATACCTGAGGGCTTCCGGAGATACCAGAGGGCTTCCATAGACACCGGAGGGCTTCTCTAGACATTTGTGGGCTTCCCTACACACCCGAGGGCTTCTGGAGACACCCGAGGCCTTTCCTAGGCACCCCAGGCCTACCCTAGACACCCGAGGGCTTCCCTAGACACCTGAGGGCTTCTGGAGACACTCGAGGACTTCCCCAGATACTCGAGGGCTTAAGAAGAGACCGGAGGGCATCCTTAGATACCCGAGGGCTTCCTTAAATACCCGAGGGCTTCTGGAGACAACTGAGGGCTTCCCTAGACCCCCGAGGGCTTCCTTAGATACCAGAGGGCTGCCCTAGACACCCTATGGCTTCTGGAGATACCAAAGGGCTTCCCTAGAACCCTAGCGGCTTCTGGCGACACCTCAGGGCTTCCATAGACAGCCAAGGGCTCCCCTAGACACCCGAGGGCTTCCTTAGACACCCAATGGCTTCCCTAGATGCCCAAGAGCTTCTTTAGACACCCAAGGGCTTCCGGAGATACCCTAGGGCTTCCCTAGACATCCAAGGGCTTCCCTAGACACCCGAGGGCTGCCAGAGATACTCGAGATCTTCCCTATACACCTGAGGGCTTCCCTAGACCCCCGAGGGCTTCCTTAGATACCAGAGGGCTTCCCTAGACTCCCAAGGGCTTCCGGAGATACCCGAAAGCTTACCTAGATGCCTGGGGGCTTCTGGAGACACCTGAGGGCTTCCCTAGACAGCCAAGTGCTCCCCTAGACACCTGAGGGCTTTCTTAGACACCCAAATGCTTCCGGAGATACCCGAGGGCATCCCTGGACGCCTGAGAGCTTCCCTGTACACCTGAGGGCTTCATTAGATACCCGAGGGCTTCCCTAGATGCCCGATGCCTTCTGCATCCACCTGTTGGCTTCCCCTAACACCCGAGGGCTTCCCTAGACACCTGAGGGCTTCTCGAGACATTCGAGGGATCCCTAGATATCCGAGGGCTTCGGAAGACATCCGAGGGCTTCCTTAGATACCCGAGGGCTTCTGGAGACACCCGAGGGCTTCCCTAGACACCCAAGGGATTCCTTAGATACCTGAGGGCTTCCTTAGACACATGAGGGCTTCTGGAGACACCCGAGGGCTCCCCTAGACACCCAAAGGCTTCCCTAAACACCCGAGTGCTTCCTTAGACAGCCGAGGGCTTCCCTATATGCCTGAGGGCTTCCCTAGACACCCGAGGGTTTCACTAGACACCTGTGGGCTTCCATAGACACCCGAGGGCTTCTGGAGACACCTGAGGGCTTCCCTAGTCTCCTGAGGGCTTCCTTAGATACCCGAGGGCTTCCCTAGACACCCAAGGGCTTCTGGAGACATCCAAGGGCTTCCTAGACACCTGAGGGCTTCCGTAGACTCACGAGGGCTTCCCTAGATGCCCAAGCGCTTCCCTACACACCCGAGGGCTTCCATAGACACCCGAGGGCTTCCCTAGACACCTGAGGGCTTCTGGAGACATCCAAGGGCTTCCCTAGACACCTGAGGGCTTCTCTAGACACCCGAGGGCTTCTGGAGATACCTGAGGGCTTCCCTAGACACCCGAGGGCTTCTCTAGACACCTGAGGACTTCTGGAGACACTCGAGGGCTTCCCTAGATACCCGAGGGCTTCGGGAGACACCGGAGGGCTTCCTTAGATACCCGAGGGCTTCCCTGACACCCGAGGGCTTCCCAAGATTCCCGAGGGCCTCCTTAGACACCCAAGGGCTTCCCTAGATACCTGAGGGCTTCCCTACACACCCGAAGACTTCTGGAGACACCCGAGGGCTTTCGGAGACTACCCAAGGGCTTCCCTAGACACCCGAGGGCTTCCCTATACACTTGAGGGCTTCCCTAGACACCCAAGGGTTTCCCTAGATACCCAAGGGCTTTCGGAGACACCCGAGAGCTTCCGGAGACTACCCAGGGCCAGCATGCACCACCTCCCGTATTCCAGCCCAGTCTCCGGAGTTGCTGCATCAGCCTTGCACGGGGGTGGGGGTTTGGGGGGATGTTAGGTGGGACCCGCGTGTCCTCCTGGCGCCATTTGCTTGCTGTGGATAATGTGTCCCTCGAAGGGGCAGGCAGCCTCCTGAGGAAGGAGCGTTGGCCAAGTCCTTGGATTTACAGCTTGGGGGCAAGGCGCTGGCAGGAGCTGGTTGGCAGGAACATTTCATCAGCGGATGCACCGCTGTGGCCGGTGGCTGAATGGCTCTGGCAATCGGGCTGCTGTTGCCCAGACGAGGGAGACGCTGTGTGACGGCTCGCTGGGCCGTTTGCGGCTGGAGGGGGGTGGTGTCTCCGGGGTGGGCGCCCACTTTCATCCAGGTGACCTTGCTTCTCCATCCAAGGCTGGGCCCCTTGGACAGGTAGGACATCATTCATGGGCCACACAAAACCGTTATCTTAAACATGAGCCTGGACCCGCCCCCCCCCCCAGCCGGCTTGGTTCAGGGGTTGGGCCTCGACCTAGGAACCAGGAGGTCAGGGTTCGATTCCGGGTCAGGGCACAGGCCCCAGGTGCGGGCTCCATCCCCACCAATAGGGGGCGTGCAGGAGGCAGTCGGTCCATGATTCTCTCTCCTCACGGATGTTCCTCTCTCTCTCACCCTTCTTCTCTGAAATAAATAAAAATATATTAGAAAAGCCAAAACCTGTTTGGCTCAGTGGATGGAGCGTCAGCCTGCAAGACTGAAGGGTCCTGGGTTTGATTCCGGTCAAGGGCATGTAGCTTAGTTTCGGGCACATCCGCAGTGGGGGGTGTGCGGGAGGAGGCTGATTGATGTTTCTCTCTCATCGATGTTTCTGACTTTCTATCCTTCTCCCTTCCTCTCTGTAAAAAAAATAAAATATATTAAATATATATATATATATATATATATATATATATATATATGGAAAAAAGAAAGAAAGGCATTTGTGAACATCTCTTCTTGGGCCTTAGACTAGTGGTTGTGTTGAAACCTCTCTATTAGATGCTCAGGTGTCCTGCCTCCTTTTAAAACCCTGGGGAGCGGGCGGAGGGCGGGGTCCTGGCAGGGGGCGTGGTCCCAGCAGTGGGCGGGTCCCAACCGTGGTTGGGACCTTACCTGCCCATTAACAACAGGAGCTTACAAGGCGGCTGACACCGTGCTTTATTCTCTTAAAAACATGCTTTATTCTCTTTTTTTAAAAATTTTATTTTATTGATTTTTCACAGAGAGGAAGGGAGAGGGACAGAAAGTCAGAAACATCGATGAGAGAGAAACATCCATCAGCTGCCTCCTGCACACCCCCCACTGGGAATGTCCAGCAGCCAAGGTCCATGCCCTTGACCGGAATCAAACCCCGGGACCCTTCAGTCCGCAGGCCGGCGCTCTATCCACTGAGCCACACCGGTTTCGGCAAAACATGCTTTATTCTCTTAAAAACATGCCCCCCACCCCGCACACGAGGCCGGGGTGCGCGTGGATATGAAGATGTATGTCGGGGTTACGCGAGGTACCACGGAGCCGCGCATCTGGGAGGTCAGCACCAAGGACAGCGCCCAGCTTCCTGCCCAAGGGGGCGAGGCCTCGCTTCTCCTCCTGCCAGTCTCAGTGGCCCCTCCTCGCCTCCGGATGCTGGGAGGGGAACGGGGAGCAGGGCGGGGGGTGGCGGGGGCTTGACCCTGGTGCCGATCAGACCCGTTAAAAGGAGGGGGGGGGTGCTGGTCAGCAGGCCGGCAGTTCCGGGTCCCCCTCCAGCGTGCGGACCAGGCGCTGGTAGGTGTCCCTCTCCGCCTGCCAGGAATGGCGCGCCCTCACGTACTCCCTCCCCCCGGCCACCAGCTGGGCGCCCAGTTCCGGGTCCCGGACCAGCCTCCTGGCCAGCTGCACAAACTCCTGCAGGGAGGAAGCGGAGAGAAACGAGGGGGGGGGTGTCACTGGCCAAGGGGGCGGTCAGGGCGCCCCAAGCCCGGGTCTGGATGCCGACTGGCTTCCGATTCCGTTCCCGCACGTTGGAGACAGATGCTGGGGGAGCACCGGGCACCCTGGGCCTGGCAAGGGGACGGGCCTGGCTCAGGCCACTCTTCTCCAGGGGCAGCCCCCCCGAGGGGCCCTCCGTCCCCCACACGCCCCCATTTTATCCGGACGGGCGTCCAGGGGGACCCCCGTGGTCACCGCAGCGCCCACTGTGTGGAGGGCCGCCCTGACTGTGACGGGGACACAGATTGCAGATGGGAAACGCGCCCGATGCTGAGAGACACCCCCCACGCCCACCGTCTCGCCCCACCAACCGGGAGGGTCCCCCCTCCGCCCCCCCCCCCTCCCGCCCCGTTACCTGCGGGTCAGAGAACAGCAGCCCGGTCACCCCGTGCTGCACGACGGCCGCATTCCCGGGGATGTTCCGGGCCAGCACCGGCACCTCCAGGTCCATTGCCTGCGGGCGGGAGAGGAGGCGGTGCCAGGCTTGTGAAGAGCGGCTGCGTCCCACCCTGGCTGTGTGGCTCAGTGGTTAGAGCGTTGACCGCCGCCGCCGCCGCCGCCGCCGTTGACCCGAGGACTGAAGAAGGGTCCCGAGTTCGATTCCCCGGTCAGGACAAAGGCCCGAGGTGCAGGCTCCGTCCCCCGTGGGAGGCGTCGCAGGAGGCAGCCGGTCCAGGATTCTCTCACATCATGGATGTCTCTCTCTCTCTCTCTCTCTCTCTCTCTCTCTCTCTCTCTCTCTCTCTCTCTCTCTTTCTTTCTCTCTCTCTCCCTCTTCCTTCTCTCTGAAACCAATTTTAAAAATGCATCCAGCGCCGAAACCGGTTTGGCTCAGTGGACAGAGCGTCGGCCTTTCGGACTGAGGGGTCCTGGGGTTCGATTCTGGTCAAGGGCACACGTACGTACCTTGCTTGCAGGCTCGATCCCATCCCAGCTCTGGGCAGGGAGGGCATGTGGGGGAGGCAGCTGATGGGTGTGCCCCTCTTATGTGGATGTTTCTCTGTGTGTCCCCCTCCCTTCCACTCTCTCTCTCTCTCTAAAAAAAAAAAAAAAAAAAAAAAATCAATGGAAAAATATCCTCGCCTGAAACCGGTTTGGCTCAGCGGATAGAGCGTCAGCCTGCAGACTGAGGGGTCCCCAGTTCGATCCCGGTCAAGGGCATGAACCTTGGCTGCGGGCACATCCCCGGGAGGGGGGTGTGCAAGAGGCAGCTGATGGATGTTTCTCATTTCTCTCTGTCCCTCTCCCTTCGTCTCTGTAAAAAAAAAAAAATCAATAAAATATATTTTTAAAAATTAAAAAAAAAAGAAAAGAAACTAAATGAATCTGCACATGGATGCTATCCGCCCGGGGGGCCCCCCGGGGGAAACGTGAGGAGGACGCCCACCTTGTCCGAGGAGGGGGGGCGGGGGCCCGGGAGCCGTTACCTCCAGGATGGCCGCCGACATGCCCTCGGAGAGCGAGCTGTTGACCAGGGCCAGGCAGTTCTTCTCGGCCGCGTGCAGGTCGCCCTGGGGCATCTCGGGGAGCAGCCGCACCCCCGCCGACCTGCAACAGACGGCGGACGTGGTGCGCCGGGCGTTTCCGACAGCCCAGAGGCCTGAACTGCAGCCTCTCCCCAGAGAGCCGGCCTCCGGGAGGCCCCGGGGGGGGGGGGGGGGCGCGGGGGACACAGCCGCGGGCGCGGGGCTGGGCGTTTCCAGCGCGTTAACACGCGAGACACGCGCTCCCCGAGGCTGCGAGTCCCAGATCAGGCTCCGCCGACCACCGCCTGCGGGGAGCGAGCGGCGACGCGTGTCTGATGTTCACGCTGCCCGCTGCCCGCTGCCCGCTCTCCTGACGGTGACCCGACGGGTGGACAGAGAGAAACGCGGCCACACCCGTGTCCCCGCCGGAGCTGAGGGTGCTCAGTCCCGCGGGGTTTCCCTTCCGTGTACACGGAGCGGCCGGGTGATCCCCATCTCTGAAGGGGTGGTCATCTGGCCGGTCCGCACGCGAGTGTGTGTGTGTGTGTGTGTGTTGTACATATACAGGGAACAGCCAGGTGATTCTTATCTCTGGACACGTGATCATCTGGCCACGCAGCCCTGACCGGTTTTGGCTCAATGGATAACAGCTCGTTGGCCTGAGGACTCAAGGGTCCCGGGTTCGATTCCGGGCAAGGGCATGGACCTTGGTTGCGGGCACATCCCCAGTAGGAGGTGTGCAGGAGGCAGCTGATGGATGTTTTTCTCTCATCGATGTTTCTATCTCTCTCTCCCTCTCCCTTCCTCTCTGTAAAAATAAAAATTAAAAAAAATCCATGAAATATATTTTTAAAAACAATAATAATCTGGCCACTCAGTGTGTGTGTGCGCGCATGCTTGTGTGTGTGTGTGTGTGTGTGTGTGTGTATGTGTGTGTGTATAGATATATACATATACATACATATACATATATATATATATATATACACACACATATATATTTTAGAGCCCCAGTGCATGAATTTGTACATGGGTGGGGTGTGGAGAGTGTCCTTGGTGGACAAAGTCCTCCGAGAGGGCTGGCCACGAGTTGGCCTGCCTGCTCTAAAGATTAGTCATGGTTTCTGCCCCTTGGAGAATGGTTACCTCTAATTGTAGTTTAGCAAACATGACTGTCCTCCAGCACATAGCATAGCGTTGTAAATAGCTAAGCTCTCTGTGGAAAGGGATTTAGGTGATGTCTTGGGTGAAGGTATAGCCGTAAGGAAGTTAAGATAAGGGGTTTAGTGGGAAAAAAATGTTAATAATAGAGTATAGCTTTGCTATTGGGAACAAGGAATTGTGTAACGTGTAACCAGAACTGTTTAAAAGAGTGGAGTGAAATAAACTCGGGGCCGCAGTCCTAAAGAGGGCTTTGTGGACCTCCTGATCCTGTATCTTTTATTTCTTTTTTATTTCTATCCATCTTTCTATCTCTGTCTTTCCGTAAGCCTCACCCCTCTTTCAGGTACTGTTCAACTGATGCTGGTGGGCTCCGGCAGGCGGGGTCTGGACAGCCTGGCCAGGGGGGGGCACATGGGCAGTTGGCCGGACTGCCTGCTGGTCAAACTCCTGGTCGAGGGTACAATTTGCATATTGCAGAAGGCCCCCAGTATCAGCTGAACCCGAGGCGCCAGGCAGAGCCGCGTCTTGGAAACACATCCACCAAGAAGGCTGGATGCCTTATCAGTACTGACGCTTAACTTGCTCCAGGTGTCGGGGGGCGGGGGGGGGGCTTGAAATGTAGGTTCAGCCGAGCCCCGGGAATGAGGGAATGAGTAGGACCTGGGCCCACTTAAGCGCCTTTGATCTTAAGTTTTGTTTTTTTTTCCAGGTGAAACCCCTTTGTATTTTGGCTGCTGTTGAGTTTCAATTCCTATCTCTCCCATCACAGAGAACAGAGATTCCACCCAGCCCCAGCTTTCATTTCTACTTCTGTGTCCTCTATTCTTTCTATTATTTCTCCATCCCCAGCTCCTCTACTCAGATGCTGGATGTGGAAAAGAGAGAAAAAAAAAACCCACAGTCAAACTCCTGGTCGAGGGGACCGTTTACATATTAGCTTTTTATTCTATAGGGTAGACACGTGAGTGGCCAGATGATTAGGCCTTCAGACATCATCATCATCATCTGGCCACTCCATGTGTGTATGTATGTATGTATGTATGTATATGTGTATATATGTATATATATATATACTGATTTCAGAGAGGAAGGGAGAGGGAGAGAAACATCCATGATGAGAGAGAATCATGAATCAGCTGCCTCCAGCACACCCCCACTGGGGATGGAGCCCGCCACCGGGGCCTGTGCCCTGACCGGGAATCGAACCCTGACCTCCTGGTTCCTAAGTTGATGCTCCACCCCTTCGGGGGGGGGGGGGAAGCTGTTCTGTTTTTGTTTGTTTTCCCAGAATACTGACTCACATCCGTCCCCTCGGCTCCCCACCACAGCCGTGATGCTGATGCGTGCCCTCTCACCTTATGGGTCATGCTTGTACACGCCTGCATCTGTGTGTGTGAGCACAGAGACGCCGGATGGTACACAGGGACACGTCGGTATTCCCCGGTCCCCGCTGCTGACCAACAGGGGCGTCCAGTAAGGTGGAGTGGAATCCCCGGGCGGGGGGTGGGGGGGAGTGGGTCCATGAGGAAAACACCTCACAGGAGTGACCCAGGGCAGAGGGAGAGAGGGTCCTCGGACCCTTGCCCTTTCCAGGGAGCGGCGGACGCTGCGGGACACTGTTCCGGGGCTCGTACGTGAGAAGTCGGGTGTCCCAGCCCCCACCCCCCCCACAAGGACCGTCCGTCTATCCGGTTGAAGGAGGTAGTCCCGTGTGAAACGCCGGGAACAGAGTCCAGGACGCGTTGCCGCGGAGACGTGGGGGCCGGAAAGCAGAGTGACTTCGTGGCCACTCCGGGGGTTCCCCTCCCGCTAAGTCCCCGCCCCCTCCAGTGCTCACCTCTCCACCTTGGCCTTGACCTCCCTCGTGAACAGCGGGTCGACCTGCACAGAGACCGAGACAGACGTGAGCGAGAGCGGGAGGGGCCTGCCTTGCAGAGAGGGGCGGCTCGGTCGTGCAAATAACGGGGGGCGGGGGGCGGGGGCCCGAGCTTTAGAGAAGGCCCCAAGGAACACACCCTCCGTGGGCTGGGGGATCCGAGACTGGAGCCCGGGGCAGACCCAGGCGGCCGCCTTTGGGGACACTGTGTTGGCTCTGGGGTGGGGGGGATGACCGGGGGCCCAACAGGGTGAGGTGGCAGCATGCACGTACCACCAAGAGGCTGGCTGCACAGGCCCCCCCCCACGCCCCGCACCCCACACCCCACACCCCACACCCCGATGCTGTTATTCACAGTGAATGCAGCTGAAGGAGAACTGACAGAATGTTCTTTGTGCCAGGGCAACCACAAAGTGTGAGACTTTGGGACCAGCACGGCAGCTTCCTGTTACTTTGGGGGGAGCTGGGGGCGGGGGGGGGGGCTGGGGGAGAGGTTGGGGCAGTGAAGGCGGAGCAGCTCCTGTCTCACTCACACCCGCCAGCCCAGCCGGTGGCATGTACAGAGCGCTGTCCCCGGAGTTTACCACGAAGTTTATCCCTCTGCTTTCCAGAAACTTCCTGTGTGTGTGTGTGTGTCTGTGTGTGTGTGTATGTGTGTGTGTATGTGTGTGTCTGTGTGTGTGTGTGTGTGAGAGAGAGAGAGAGAGAGAGAGAGAGGGAGGGAGTGTGTGTGTGTGTGTGTTTTACCCCAAAGAAACAACAGAGGCTGAAACCAGTGTGGCTCAGTGGATAGAGCGTTGGCCTGCGGACTGAAGGGTCCCGGGTTCGACTCCGGTCAAGGGCATGGACCTTGGTTGCGGGCACATCCCCAGTGGGGGGCGTGCAGGAGGCAGTTTCTCTCTCATCCATGTTTCTGACTCTCCCTCTCCCTTCCTCTCTGTAAAAAAAATCAATAAAATATTTTTTTTAAAAAAAGAAAGAAAACAACAACAACAGAGGCTGAGGGGTGCTTGGGCCTTTCCCGGGGAAACCTCTGTGTCCAGGGGTCTGAAGAGACTGTGCAAAGCATGGGGACCCCCCCCCCCACATACACACACACTCACACACACGCGCGAACGGCACGCCCTGTGGGTCCCGTGGAACCAGAAAACCCACAGGAGGAAGAACTGCAGACCCAGCGACCCTGAGCCGGGCACAGCCACTGCCCCCGGAGTGCCCCGAGGTCACGGCGAGGTCATTCCGGCACCCAGCCCTCGCACCCTCGACGCTCCTGGCTCGGCCGCAGGACGGGAGGAGGTGGGGTGCACGTGCAAGCCTGGGACAGACACCCCAGGAGGACAGGGAGGCCTCGCCGCCCTGACACCCCATCACCTGGGTATGGACCGAGGTCGCTCCGTGAGGCAACCGGGCTGCTGTGTGGGTCCCCGGAACCCGGGGCCGAGGGACCCCCAGGCGCCCCTGACTCCGGTCCCCGGGGACCAGCCAGGGCCGGGGGCACACCCGCCCGCCGGGTGAGCGCCCTGCAGCGTAGCCCCCCAGGGCTCCGGAGTCCCATGCTCTGGGCTTGTCTGGGGGGCATGGAAGGGGGGCTTCCCTGGCAACCTGGGCCCCCCCATGGGGCGACGTCTGTGCTCGCGGTGACTGCCCCTGCAGCCCCTCTGTAAATGCCCCGTCTGGCTGCATAGAGCTCCATACTCTGGTTGCCATTTATTTTCGTTTTTAAATCTTCGGCCGAGGGTATTTTCCCGTTGGTGTTTAGGGACAAGAGGGAGAGACAGAGAAAAACACGGATGTGAGAGGCACACATCGAGGGGCTGCCCCCTGCACGCACCCCGCCCAGGGCTCAGGCCGAGGAGGAGCCGCCGGCTCCCCGATCAGGAATCGAACCGGGGACCCTTCGGCCCACAGGCCGGCGCTCTGCCCACTGAGCCGCGCCGGCCGGGACCAGTTTTCATCCTCAAAGAGGGAAACAGACGTGCCCCGGCTGGAGAGTTTGTTCCCCACTCCAAAAGGTGGTGGGTTCGATTCTTGGTCAGGGCACATGCAGAGGGCAACTGGTAGATGTCTCGCTCTCTCTCTCTCTCTCTCTCCCTCTCTTTCTCTCGCTCTCCTTCTCTCTCTCCCCCGCTATCTCTCTCTGTCTCTGTCTCCCTCTCTTTCTCTCTCTCTGTCTCCCTCTCTTTCTCTCTCTCTGTCTCCCTCTCTTTCTCTCGCTCTCGCTCTCCTTCTCTCTCCCCCCTCTCTCCCTCTCCCTCTCCCTCTCTCTCTCCCTCTCTCGCTCTTGCTCTCCTTCTCTCTCCCCCCGCTATCTCTCTCTCCCTCTCCCTCTCTCTCCCTCTCTCTGTCTCCCTCTCTTTCTCTCTCTCCCTCTCTTTCTCTTGCTCTCGCTCTCCTTCTCTCTCCCCCGCTCTCTCTCTCCCTCTCCCTCTCTCTCTCTCTCTCCCTCTCCCTCTTTCTCTCCCTCTCTCTCTCCCTCTCTCGCTCTCGCTCTCCTTCTCTCTCCCCCCCGCTACCTCTCTCCCTTTCTCTCTTCCGGAAATCAATAAAAAAACATCCCCTTGGGTGAGGATTTAAGAAAAGAAAAAAAAAAGGCAGAGTTTACTTACTCCCCACGGACAAAATAACTTAGGAAGCGATGGGTACGGTTTCAGAAGAAGCCTCGAAAGCTAAGCCCGCAGGGGGGCATCGGGGCCGGCGCGCCCCGAAATCGACTCACCTCAGGACCGACGATCACCAGGTACGCGCTGGGCTCCTCCCGGTGCCACTCTGGGGGCGAAGGGGGGGGGGACACGGCGCTTTAGACACACGGGGACGAGCCCCAGCGGACCCATCAGCCCCGCCTGGGAATCCCGCCGTCTTCCGGGGCACTGCCAGCTGCCCAGTCGCCGAGACGGTTAGGGGGTGAACATGGCGCCGTTTCTTGCTCTCGGGTCAACAGGATGGGACCGGATCGCTACAGCCGGGCCAGACCCATCCGGCTCTGGAGGCGACGAGGGAGAACGTGACCCCACTCTCGGGAGCACGGGCTCCGTGAGCAGCCAAGCTCCACGCCCCTCGGCCCCGCGACCTGCCTGGAGCACGCCCAGTGACATCCGCGTAGCCCAGTGGTCTGCAAACTCGTGAGTCCACGGAGCCACACCTCCACGGGACAACGGTTGGAATTTCTCTGGGGAGCCAAACTTTTTTTTTTTTTAATATATTTTATTGATTTTTTACAGAGTGGAAGGGAGAGGGATGGAAAGTCAGAAACATCGATGAGAGAGAGACATCGATCAGCTGCCTCTTGCACACCCCCCACTGGGGATGTGCCCGCAGCCAAGGTACATGCCCTTGACCGGAATCAAACCCGGGACCCTTCAGTCCGCAGTCCGACGCTCTATCCACTGAGCCAAACCGGTCTCGGCAAGGGAGCCAAACTTTTTACAAACTTCTTCTAGCCCTGACCGGCGTGGCTCCGTGGATAGAGCGTCGGCCTGCGGACGGAGGGGTCCCGGGTTCGACTCCGGTCAAGGGCATGCGCCTTGGTTGCGGGCACATCCCCGGTGGGGGGTGTGCAGGAGGCGGCGGATGGATGTTTCTCTCTCGTTGATGTTTCTGACTTTCTATTCCTCTCCCTTCCTCTCTGTGAAACATCAATAAAATAGAAAGAACAAAACACACACACACACATATATATTAAAACACACACACACACACACACACAAACTTCTTCTAACACCACTTCTTCACCCAGGCCTGGTATTTTGTGGAAGAGCCACACTCAAGGGGCCAAAGAGCCGTATGTGGCTCACAAGTCGCAGTTTGCTGACCATGGGTTTAGCCTCATAACTGTCAACTATTTTTTATTATATACTAGAGGCCCGGTGAATGAAATTCATGCACTGGCCGGGGTGGTTAGAGGGGTGTGTGTCCCTTAGCCTGGCCTGCATCCTCTCTAATCTGGGACCCCTGTGGGATCGGGCCTAAACTGGCAGTCGGACAACCCCCTCGTAATCTGGGACAACTGGCTCCTAACTGCTCACCCAGCCTGCCTGCTTGATCTCCCCTAACCACTCTGCCTGCTGGCCTGCTTGCCCTCAACTGCACCCCTCCCCCTGCCAGCCTGATCACCCCCAACTGCCCTCCCCTCCTGGCCTGATCACCCATAACCACCTCTGCCTCGGCCCCGCCACCATGTCTTTGTCCGGAAGGACATCTGGAATGTCTCATGGTCTGATTAGCATATTGCACTTTTATTAATATAGATATTTTTACGGATTTCAGAGAGGAAGGGAGCGGGAAAGAAAGAGAGAAACCTCCATGATGAAAGAGAATCACGGACCAGCTGCCTCCCACATGCCCCCCCAACTGGGGATGGAGCCCGCCACCAGGGCCTGTGCCCCGACCGGGAATCGAACCCGGACCTCCTGGCTCCTGGGTTGGCGCTCAGCCCCCGGGCAGGGCTGGCCGGGCTGGGCTCTCTTCTCTGCTTCCCTCGGGGAGCCGAGCACAGGACGTGAGAAACGGGGACGGGTCCCACCAGCTATTGCTTTCCTGCTTTTCCGGGGGAGCAGCCAGAGTGGTGCAGAGGATGGGAGGGGGAGCCAGACCCCACGGGAATCCGAGCAGCCCCACGGCCCACGCACCCGCGAAGGCGTCCACCAGGTAGAGGGGGTCCTTGACCGGCCGGAGCCCGCAGATGAGCAGGAACACGTACAAGGTGTCAGCGCTCTGGGGGATGCCTGCAAGACAGGAGGTCAAGAGGTCAGGAGGTCAGGAGATCGGGAGGTCAGGAGGTCGGGGGGTCAGGAGGACAGGAGGTCAGGAGGTCAGGAGGTCGGGAGGTCGGGAGGTCGGGAGGTCAAGAGGTCGGGAGGTTGGGAGGTCATGAGGTCAGGAGGTCAGGAGGTCAGGAGGTCGGGGGTCAGGAGGTTGGGAGGTCAGGAGGTCGGGGGGTCAAGAAGTCGGGAGGTCGGGGGTCAGGAGGTCGGGGGTCAGGAGGTCGGGAGGTCAAGAGGTCGGGAGGTCAGGAGGTCGGGGGTCAAGAAGTCGGGAGGTCGGGGGTCAGGAGGTCGGGGGTCAGGAGGTCGGGAGGTCAAAAGGTCGGAAGGTCGGAGGGTCAGGAGGTCGGAGGTCAGGAGGTCGGGGGGTCGGGGGGTCAGGAGGTCGGGAGGTCAGTGGCCGTGTGTTTATTTTTTTGAAGGGCAGCCAGCAGGCCCCGGGGGGTGGGGCGGGCTCCTGAGAGGGTTTTGAATCTCCGGCTGCCCCATTCCTCACTCTGTGTGAGCCGGGAGGACGCCCGGGCTGACAGACCCGGTGATGGATCCAGCCCGGGGCCGCGGAGACGCGGGGAAGATGGAGTGAGCGCGCCGGGCCGTGGAAGCCGGGCGCCGGGGGACGGACGGGCTGACGGAGTGACGCCTGTGACGCCCTGGACCGTGCACCGTGCCATCGGCGGAGACGGAGGAGGGCACCTGGGAAATCACTGCCAGTAAAAGGCCTCCCGTGTCTTTCTCCTCGAAGGAGCGAACGCCGACAGGGGTGCCTGCCCGAGGCCCCGCTGGGGCCGTTTGGAGGGGACACGGGCTGGGGCCGTTTGGAGGGGACACGGGCTGGGGCCGTTTGGAGGGGACACGGGCTGGGGCCGTTTGGAGGGGACACGGGCTGGGCCGTGTGGAGGGGACACGGGCTGGGCCGTGTGGAGGGGACACGGGCTGGGGCCGTGTGGAGGGGACACGGGCTGGGGCCGTTTGGAGGGGACACGGGCTGGGGCCGTGTGGAGGGGACACGGGCTGGGGCCGTGTGGAGGGGACACGGGCTGGGGCCGTGTGGAGGGGACACGGGCTGGGGCCGTTTGGAGGGGACACGGGCTGGGGCCGTTTGGAGGGGACACGGGCTGGGCCGTGTGGAGGGGACACGGGCTGGGGCCGTGTGGAGGGGACACGGGCTGGGGCTGTTTGGAGGGGACACGGGCTGGGGCGCCCTCCTGTCTGGGGCCGGCAGGACTTGGAATTGCATTTTCCGTCTCTTCTCTCAAGGTCACGGCCAGACTGCAACTCCCCGTCCCCCTCCCTCTCCCCCTCCTTCTCCCCTCCCTCCCTCTCCCTCCCCTTTTCTCTCCCCCTCTTTCTCCACCCTCCTCCCTTTCCCTCCCCCTCCTTCTTCCTCCCCTCCCTCTCCCTCCCCCTTCCCTCCCCCATCCTCTCCCCTCCTCCCTTTTCCTCCCCCTCCTTCTCCCTCCCCTTCCTCTCCCTCCCCCTTCCCTCCCCCATCCTCTCCCCTCCTCCCTTTCCCTCCTCCTCCCTTTCCCTCCCCCTCCTTCTCCCTCCCCCCTTCCCCCTCCTTCTTTCTCCTCTCCCCATCCCCCCCCCCCAATCCCGGAGAGACATTCCAGGCGAAAACGGAGGTGTCTGCAGGCCTCCTCGGAGATGCAGTCCCAGCCCCAATCAGTTAGCTCAGTGGCTGCGGCGCCCCCTCCTCTGCCCGAAGGAGCAGAACCGGAACCAGGCCCCCTCCCCTCTGGCCGCCCCCCACGCCTGTCCCTCCAGCCCCGGCCACCTGGTCAGGAGCCTCTGGGACCCACACCCGCTTTCCTGCCGCCTGGCCCGGCCCCTCACCTGCGCGCTGGAGGAAGGTGCCCCATGAGAAGGCGGCGTTGGGAGCCGTGGCGATGCCTGGGTCATGGGGGGGGGGGGTTGAGGGAGAGGTGGGAGGGGAGAGAGCGAGAGTTCATGCAGCTGAGACACAGTAGCTACTCGGTGCCAACCCACCCCCGTCCCGTGGGAGCCGCCCCAAGTCCCCTGGGCTCTGTGAGTCCCGCTGCTGCCTCCGCACATGAGGTTCGAGGTGACACCCGGGGCCCCACCAAGAACACCCCAACCATCGCGTCTGGGCCAGAGCACCCGCCTCTGGGCCACAAGGTTTATCTCCTTAAAATCGCCTGTAGGGCCGGGGGGGGGGGGGGTGGCCCCGTGGTTGAGGGCCAATCTATGAACCAGGCGGTCTGGGTTCGATCCCCGGTCGGGGCACAGGCCGGGTTGCGGGCTCCATCCCCAGTGGGGGGCATGCGGGAGGCAGCCGGCCCATGGTTCTCTCTCCTCATGGATGTTTCTCTCTCTCTCCCCCCGTCCCTTCCTCTCTCTATAAAAATCAATGAGCACGTATTTTTTTAATGCTATTCGATGTAATAATAAGCATGTTTTTTTATTTTTTTATTTTATTTATTTATTTTTAATATATTTTATTGATTTTTTACAGAGAGGAAGGGAGAGGGAAAGTCAGAAACATCGATGAGAGAGAGACATCGATCAGCTGCCGTCTTGCACACACACCCCCGCCCCGACTGGGGATGTGCCCGCAACCAAGGCACATGCCCTTGACCGGAATCGAACCCAGGACCCTTCAGTCAGCAGGCCGATGCTCTATCCACTGAGCCAAACTGGTTTCAGCTGGAGATGCTTTTTTAAAAAATATATTTTATTGATTTTTTTTTTTACCGAGAGGAAGGGAGAGGGATAGAAAGTCAGAAACATCGATGAGAGAGAAACATCCATCAGCTGCCTCTTGCATACCCCCTACTGGGGATGTGCCTGCAGCCAAGGTCCACGCCCTTGACCAGAATCGAACCCGGGACCCTTCCGTCCGCAGGCCGACGCTCCGTCCACGGAGCCGCACCAGTGAGGGTTATCTTTTCTTCAAAACAGTTTTTTGCCCCTCACGGTTTACCCTTTGCTTCGTTTTGCTGTGGGTCAGTGGACGGCATTGCGGTCAGACAAGCGTGTGTGTTACCAAGTGGGTCTCCCCGCTCCCCGCCCCCTGGGATTTCCAGCTCCCACTGGGCACCATAACTGGGCACGTGCCCTCGGTCAGACCCTGAGCCCTTGGGCGGACACGGCTCCAACCACGGAGCCCCGGCCAGGCCGTCTCTCTCACATTGTAACGTCCGGACGTAAAACGCGTCCACTCCGGGAGCCCCAGATCGCTACAGCTCAGCCATCACATTCGCTCATAAAACCCCTCAGTCTGGCCGAGACCGGTGTGGCTCAGCGGATGGAGCGTCGGACTGCGGACTGAAGGGTCCCGGGTTCGACTCCGGTCAAGGGCATGGACCTTGGCTGCGGGCACATCCCCAGTAGGGGGCGTGCAGGAGGCAGCTGATTGACGTTTCTGACTTTCTATCCCTCTCCCTTCCGCTCTGTAAAAAATCAATAAAATATATTTCAAAAAAAAAAAAAAACCTCAGTCTGTGTCTCTGCACGGTAAGAATCCCCACCCCTACCCCCGGCCCCAAATACATTCGGAAATTCTTACCTTGACCCTGGACACAGATCTTGCCCTGTGCGTGCGGCTTTGGAAGGAGGGAAGAGAGAAAAGAGAAACAAGTGAACTCAGAGTCCCCGGCAACTGCTTTCTAGAAACAAGACGAAGGCCCGGGGAGCAGGGAAATCCCCTCGGAAATGCGGCGGAATGCCTCGGGGTGCTCACACCAGCTCCTCCCTCCCAGCAGCAAGGAGCCGCCTGCTCTGTGGGAGAGGGGGAGCCTGCAACACAGCCCGGCCCGTCCCCCTGGGGGGTGGCACGGGGAGGACGGCCCTGCGACGAGACGGGACAGGCGGTCAGAGCTTCCTGGTGACAGGGTCAGCGGGAGAGCTACCGCAGCTCAATCAGTGCCCGCCAGGGACCGAGCGGGTGGGCTGAGCTGAAGTGGAGGGGGTGAAGGGGGCATTGAGAGGGAGCTGGAGGAGGAGGAGGAGATGGAGGAGGAAATGAAGGAGGAGAAGGAGGAGGAGGAGGAGGAGGAGGAGGAGGAGGAGATGGAGGAGGAGGAAGAGGAGAAGATGGAGGAGGAGGAGATGGAGGAGGAGGAGGAGGAGGAGATGGAGGAGGAGGAGGAGAAGATGGAGGAGGAGAAGATGGAGGAGGAGGAGGAGGAGGAGGAGGAGGAGGAGGAGGAGGAGGAGGAGATGATGGAGGAGGAGGAGGAGGAGGAGGAGGAGGAGGAGGAGGAGATGATGGAGGAGGAGGAGGAGGAGGAGGAGATGATGGAGGAGGAGGAGATGATGGAGGAGGAGATGGAGGAGGAGCTAGAAGACGAGAGAACACACAGTGTGGGAGACAGAAAACAGGCACCGGGACCCGATCCTCCCAGGGAGGGTGTGGAGGGCCCCGCGGGGACCCCGGAAGCCGCACGCACACGTACCCACTGCCGGCACGCGGCCGCCCGCATGGCCTCGGTGAACGCCACGGCGAACCTGGGGGGACAGGAGGGAGCCCGTCAGGGAGCCGGCCACGCTCGCCCCGAAGCAGCAGGCGGGACGGGCTGTGGCCGAGGCAGGAAGCCCCTGAGCTGGCGTCTGGCCGCTCTCGCCCTGCAAACTCCTGCGAGGAATGGACGCCCAGGCCCTAAGCTTCCAATGTCTTTATTATTATTATTATTGAATATACCGTATTTTCTGGTGTGCAAGACGACCTTTTAACCCAGGAAAATCTTCTCAAGAGTTGGGGGGGTCATCTTATACGCTGGGTGTAAAAGTACCGGAGCTGGCAGTTATGATGGGCGTCGCTACCTCACCAGGGACTTGCCCGGCACTCGCTCTCTCTCTCTCTCTCTTAAAATATACTTTATTGATTTTTCACAGAGGAGGGAGAGGGATGGAAAGTCAGAAACATCGATGGGAGAGAAACATCGATCAGCTGCCTCCTGCACACCCCCCACTGGGGATGTGCCCGCAGCCAAGGTCCATGCCCTTGACCGGAATCGAACCTGGGACCCTTCAGTTCGCAGGCCGACGCTCTATTCACTGAGTCAAACGGGTTCGGCTCTCTCTCTCTCTCTCTCTCTCTCTCTCTCTCTCTCTCTCTCTTTCTCTTGTTTGTTATCTTCCTCCCGTCCTCATCAGTTCCAGTCGACTGATACGCCGGAAAACACGGTATTTTATTGATGTCAGAGAGGAAGGGAGAGGGGGAGAGAGAAACATCCCCCAGGGGAGAGAGAGCCATGGACTGGCTGCCTCCTGCACACACACACCCACCTCCTACTGGTGGGGATGGAGTCCACAGCCCGGGCCTGTGCCCCACCGCCCGGGGATCGAACCCTGATTTCCTGGTTCAGAGGTCAAGGGCTCAACCCCAGAGCCACTCCGGGCCGGGCCTGGGCACCCTTAGAAGCGGGCTCCCGGCCGCAGGCGCTCAGGGCGGCGAGAAAAACGTGATGTCGCCGGTTTCTCGCGGAAACAGAAACCCGGGGAGGACGCCGATCGGTGGAAACCCACGTCCTCGCTCTGGCCTGGGCCCTTTCCGGAACCCGGGCGCCCCCAAAACCACAGGGAACGGCCCACACAGCGCCCGGCTGTGACCCGCCGGACGGGAGGTCCGAGAGGGGTTCTGCACAGGCCCAGCGGCAGGCCGTGTCCGCCCCCCAGACTGTGCTCCGAGTTCGATCGACGAGAGCGCATTTGAGCTCCCAGGACGATCCCTGTCCACCCCTTTCCAACCCCCCCCGCCCCCCCCCCAACCCTTGTAGTCGTGACTGAATGCTCATCACAGAACAATCCTCTCCGGACGAAACCTCAGGCGGCTGAGCGTCCACCTAGGAGCCAGGGGGTCCGGGTTCGATTCCCGGTCAAGGACATGGGCCCAGGGTGCGGGCTCCATCCCCGGCGTGTGGGGTGTGCGGGGCGTGCGGAAGGCGGCCGGTCCGTGACTTTCTCTCTCCTCCTGGATGGTTCCTTCTCTTTCTCCCTTCCTCTCTGACCTCCGTAAAAATATATTTAAAGGAAAATGAAAATAAATGTGCTGACTCGGAACGTCGGGAGAGGGGAACCGGATAAAGAATCCCAGAAATACGCCGAGACTGGTGTGGCTCGGCGGATAGAGCGTCGGCCTGCGGACTGAAGGGTCCCGGGTTCGATTCCGGACGAGGGCATGGACCTTGGCTGCGGGCACATCCCCAGTGGGGGGCGTGCAGGAGGCAGCTGACCGATGTTTCTCTCTCATCGATGTTTCTGACTCTCTCTCCCTCTCCCTTCCTCTGTAAGTAATCAATAAAGTAAAAGTGTTGAAGGGAAGGAAGAGGCTGCTTCGCGGGGAGCCTGTACCGCCCCCCTGCCTGCTGCCTCCCTCGTCCCGGCGTCGCCAGCCCCCCCCCCGCCCCCCGCAACCCTCCCCCCGGGCGCCACGCACCTGGCTTCTCCCAGGACCGCCCCCATCACGCGGTGCTTGTCCCCCTGGCGCACGTCTTCATTCAGGTCCGTGCCGCCGAAGACCACCCCGAAAGGGATGCCGTGACCTGCGGGGAAATGGTGACGGGGTGCCCGGCGGGGTGCCAGCCCCCGCCCGTCCTGTCCCAAAGCAACGGCCGGACACCCACCCGCCCACCCCCGTCCCACGTGCCCGGAACAGGGAGCCGAGTCCTGGTGAGTTTAGGTTTATTTTATTTTATTTTTTAAAAAATATGTTTTTACTAGAGGCCCAGTTCATGCACTCGGGGGTGTGTGTGGGGGGTGGGGTCCCACAGCCCAGCCTGCACCTTGTTGCAATCTAGGAGCCCTCGGGGAATGTCTGTCTGCGGCTTAGGCCCCCCTGTATGAGCACAGTGACCATGGGGGTCGGGGGGGGTTGGGGGGGACGGGGCAGCTCCTGCATTGAGCGTCTTCCCCCTGGTGGTCACTGAGTGTCACAGCCACTGGTCTTTCTGTGGTTCGGGTGATTTGCATATTAGCTCTTTATTGTATAGGATTGATTTCAGACAGGAAGGGAGCGGGGGGAGGGGGGGAGGAGAAACGTCCATGACGAGAGAGAACCATGGACCGGCCGCCTCCTGCACGCCCCCCACGGGGGACCCAGCCCCCAAACCCGGGCCTGGGCCCCGCGCGGGGATCGAACCGTGACCCTCTGGGTCATCGGTCGATGCCAAGGGGCGTGTGTTCCCGGACAGTGTGGGTGTGCTGGGCTCTGGTGCCACTGGCCGAGGGGGGCTCACCCTGCAGGAGCCGGCCCGCCCGGTGGAGGTGCAGGGCCAGGGCCGCCTGCACGGCCTCCGCCCGGATGAGGTTGGCGACGTCCGCGGGGCCGGCAAAGTCCGAGGCGTCCTTCAGGAGACACGCGTGGCCCTCGGCCTCCAGGTGGTCCCTGTGCGGGGACGGGAGACGGAGAGAGAGCGATGGGGGCAGGAGCACAGCCAGGGGTCCCTGTACAGAGATGGGGGGGGGAGAGAGAGAGAGAGAGAGAGAGAGAGAGATATGGGGGCAGGAGCACAGCCAGGGGGTCCCTGTACGGAGATGGGGGGGGGGGAGAGAGAGAGAGAGAGAGAGAGAGAGAGAGAGAGAGATGGGGGCAGGAGCACAGCCAGGGGGTCCCTGTACGGAGATGGGGGGGGAGAGAGAGGGAGAGAGAGAGAGAGAGAGAGAGAGAGAGAGAGAGAGAGAGATGGGGGCAGGAGCACAGCCAGGGGTCCCTGTACGGAGATGGGGGGGGGGGAGAGAGAGGGAGAGAGAGAGAGAGAGAGAGAGAGAGAGAGATGGGGGCAGGAGCACAGCCAGGGGTCCCTGTGCGGAGACAGGGACAGAGAGAGAGAGGGGGAGAGAGAGAGAGAGAGAGAGAGAGAGAGAGAGAGAGAGAGAGATATGGGGGCAGGAGCACAGCCAGGGGGTCCCTGTACGGAGATGGGGGGGGAGAGAGAGAGAGAGGGGGGGGAGGGAGAAAGAGAGAAAGAGAGAGAGAGAGAAAGAAAGAGAGAGAGAGAGAGAGAGGACAGAGCACACCCAGGTGCGGAGGGGGGGGAGGGAGGGAGAGAGAGAGAGAGAGAGCTCTCGCGAGCGAGTGATGGGGGGCAGGAGCACACCCAGGG